>ML367988.1:0-20162 GCA_005239505.1 Nicotiana paniculata
TGTCACACAGTCATGAGCTGCTAATACTTAATACAACCAAAAGAAATGACTAACATAGTCTGAGAATAAATAAATACGACATGTAGAAAGGAAAGAGAAGACGAGATCACGGTCGCCAGCTGCTACCTCGTTAACTCTGATGAACTGCTGCTACTCACTGACCCGAGCTAAATTCCGCATGTACCTGGATCTGCACACAAGGTGCAGGAGGTAACATGAGTACACCAACTCAGTAGTAACGAAACCAAACTACGGGCTGAGAGGTAGTGACGAACTAAACCTCCGATAGTTCAAACAACAGTATATAAATTGGACATGACAGAAATATATCAGGAAATAAACACGATACATCAATATATGTCTGTAACTATGCATACTAGCATGAATTCATATAGAATCAAGAATGATGTGTACTTATTAATCAAGCTCTCATAAGTGGTCCACTCAGTACTAGAATATGGCCTTCAGGCCCAAGGAAGTCCATCCCGGATATTACATAAACACAAGTGACACAGTCACCAAGTACTGAGGAAAAAGGTCGATCCAGCCCTCCACGAAGAAGATCCATCTCCGGAACATAATAACCACGGAGAAATCCATCTTCGGAACATCTGTCCGCTCACTAGGGATGTATAGACTCCAGAGGGGCTCCTTTCATCCCAAGCGCTATATCAAGCTAACGAAGTCATGATTTCAGGATCCTTGCGGTGTGCAGTCCGACCTCATAACTGCCTCAAAACCAGGCTCCAAGCCTCACTCAGTCAGTACCTTTCAGTCTCACTCACAATGCTCTAACATATGAAAATCAGTTCAAACCAATGATAACATAGAATAATCTAGCAACTTACGAGACTGAGGCATGAAACATATACTATAGCAGGACTGAGTACATGAAAGCAATAATCACAGATAGAGACAACAATAACCGACCATTCCGTTCTAAACACATCGGCGTGAAGCCTTAACATTTATACTTAGCATGATTTCTATTTCGTTCAAGGTAATTACCACCTTCATAGTAAAATATCAATCTGAGATAACCGGTAGACAGTTCCATGGGATGAGCCAGGCTACAAATATTCGGTAAAAACGCCTGCATGCCTGTCACTTGGCGAGTGCGTCACCTTAATTAACAGCAAATATCAAATAGTTTGGGGCCCTTAGTTCCAAGTTTGGAAGCGTTACTTACCTCAAAACCGACTAATACACTACTCTGCAGGGCCCTTACCTCTAAATTCGGCCTCCGAATGCTCCAAATCTACCAACAATCAGATGTATATCATTATAATATGCTAAGGAACTAATCCCAATCGAAATGTATCAAAAATACTCAAAAATCCTAAACTGGTCAAAACCCGACCCCCGGGCCCGCATCCCGAAACTCAGAAATTTTTACAGAAAAGTGTTCTTCATCCTCCCACAATTCCGTTCATATAAAGAATACCAAAATCGGAGTGTGTTTGACCCCTCAAATCGTCCCCTAAAGGTCTCTTATTCTCAAGCCCCAAAATTCTATTTTTCTACTGTTTTACCATGAATTTACACTGATTTATGTTCTATAATCATCCCTGATCGAGTTTTAATAATAGAAATACTTACCTCTATGAAGAACAAGGATTTCCCTCTTCAAAATTCGTCCCCAAAGCTTTTTCCCGTACAAGATGGTGTAAAATAAGGGTTAAGTCACGGAAGGGTTTAATTAATTATGCCCATTGATTCCTTCACCGCGATCGAGGACTCCCTGTCGGGATCGCGTAACACCACTTTCCAACCCCACGCGATCGCAGCTCTCCTCACGCGATCGAGAAGACAAATCGACCTCGCCCGCACGCGCCTGCCTTATCCCTACGCGATCGCGATACCTGCCTTACTCGACCTCTGCGATCGCGAGCCCACTTATGCGATCGCAGAGTGTAAATCCTACCCCCCTCTCGAAATTCTCTATGCGATCGCGACTCCCTTCACGCTATCGCAGAGAGTAAAAAATCTGTTGCACTGACACCAGAAAAACCAGCAATTGCTCTAAGTCCAAAAATGCATGTTAACCACCTGAAATCACTACTGAGCCCCTCGATACCCCAACCAAATATACTGACATATCCCATAACATTATTCAAACTTAGTTGCACAGTTAAACCACCAAAACTAACATCAAACACCAAATTTACATCGGAATCAAGCCTAAGAACTTCGAAAATTCTAAAACCCACCAATGATGCCGAAACCATCCAAAACAACTCCGATTAACTTGAAATTTTGCAGACATATCCAAAATGACATTACNCCGAGCCATAAAATCCATATTTCGAGGTCGTTTCCCAATAAGTCAACTCTCAGTTGACTTTTCCAACTCTAAGGTTATTTTTAAAGACTAAGTTACTGAATTCTCATTTAACCATTGCGATTTCAAGCCTATCGACTCTAACACATCAATAATAGAATCATAAATCCATGACAAGTCAATAACATCAATAAAAATGTAAGTTCTACGTAACGACATACCGGGTCGTTACAGAGGCTTGTATTGTACAACTCTTGGCATCAGTGTGCTCCTATGGTTATTGGTGTCAAGGGAAGCATCTTTAAGGCATTCATAACGTATGATGAAGTCATAGCAGCATTTAACGAGTTTAGAAATGGATCTCAAGCTGATAATATATCGGCATCGTCGAAGGTGTATGTGGTATTTCGTGGTAAAAAACCCGGATTATACAACTCTTGGTGTGAGTGCGCTCTTATGATTATAGGTTTCAAAGGAAGCATATTCAAGTTTTACAAATCTTATGATGAAGCAGTAGCAGCATTCAATGAGTTCCAAAAAGAAAATGTTGCCAGTGAAGAACAATCTTCAAGTTCTTTTGTTGATGAAAGTGATGTTGGGGTTGAAGGTGACAGTAGAGAAAGTGCTATGTCATCTGTGTTGTTAGCTGGAATGTTGTAGGGATGAAGATTTCAAAATTTTTCATTTGATTGTTCATTTATAAAAAAAGTATTATGAATTGAACTGAAGTTTTAATTTGTCAAGGTGTTACCATTTTGCACCTGTTTTAATCCTTACTACTTTGATTCATAAGTAATCAATTATATATCTTCAAGTACTCATCAACTATCTTCATAAGTTCAGTATTGCATCTTCAAATACTCAACTATCTTCTTTTTTATTGTCAATACATTTTCCTATTGTCCAAGGTTGGTGTCATAAGTTCATTGTGTTATATTAATTCTGGAAAAAAAATTGACCAATTTTAACGGACTTAAATTAATCTTTACAAATGTTACTATTAGTATTTTCATTTCATTAGGCATCAAACGAACAGTTGAAATATTGAATTTGAAATGTTACTATTGAGGTCAATGTGCTATATTAATTTGGAAAAAAATTGACCAATTTTAAAGGACCTTAATTAATCTTTACAAATGTTAATATTAGTACTTTCATTTCACTAGGCATAAAATGAACAGTTGAAATATTGAATACAATATGACTGTTTTGTTAACTTGAATCAAAAGATCATTAAGAAAAAAAAGATTCAAAACATAATAATTCATTCATTACTATGAAAATTCGTGATAACATCACCAAAACATGAAAAAAAAATGGAAAATAAAGAAACATCACCATAAGGCCTGGGGAGGGGGGGGGGAGGTAGATAAACATGTAACCAAGCAAAACACACTACTCAATATTATGGTTCACGGAAAGAGACTTTGAGGTCTTGGAGGCGGATTCGGCATCGCTAGTGACGACAATGACAGAATTTCTCTTAGCACCATTCTGGACTGAGGGTATGGGCATATCGTCAAGCATAGCATAGAGAGAAGTAAGAGGATGCTCTTCCAACATCACACCTTTTAAGTAGTCAATGCTTGAATCACGTACCACCCTCTCAATCAATTCATTAACCTCACGCTTCAGCTTAGTATATTCACGCTTTAGATCTTGGTAGAGAATATTGTGACTGACGGTGAACCATAGAGTTGTTGTTCAACAACTTTCTTAGTGGGAGTCTTATCCATCGCTATGCTTAAATGTAGTAGTAGTTTAGATTTGATTGAGCTATGTAAGTCTGCCATATTTTCCAAAATATATAGGGAGAATTATATGGTAATCTCTCAATTATAATAACTATTCCACTTCCTGATAGGACTTAATTTATTTTGTAGAGACCCTATGCAACCATTACAGTTTCCAGTGCAGATATAACACATTATAGCAACCCCTTCCACTCCTCTATGCATCCATTACACTTTCCAGTAGCCTCTTCCACTCATTGATGCAACTATTATACTTCCCTCAGTAGTCGATTTCACTCCTCTATTCCTCATTAAACTCATCCATGCAACCATTACTCTCCTTTATGACTACAATTAATTATAGGAACTTGTCTTTATCCATCCGCTTATACACATTTTGGTTTTTATTTTTTATTTTTTCAAAAAAGTTCTTCCATATAGTGGCATGCAATTCACAGATGTTAGATTTTTTTTTAAACTTCTGCCATATAGTAGTCTTGATCTTAGAAGTCTAGATAAATCCATGTAAAATTATTTTATCCTTGTTTAGGTTTAGGTTTAGGTTTAGGTTTAGGTTCGTTTAGGTTTAGGTTCGTTTAGGTTTAGGGGTTAGGGTTTAGGTTTAGGTTTAGTCTTACTAAAATAGATAAATATAACAATAATAAATGGAAAAAGACAAACAATATTATAAAGAACAATCATACTGTAACGACCCGACCGGTCGTTTCACGTATTAGGACCCCGTTCCCCTAAATGAAGTTTCCATAGTGTCTATTCTTGCTTTATGACTTGCGGGGACGGGTGATTCGGGATCTGGGAGTGATTAGAGTGTTTTAGGAACACTTGGTTCCTTAAGGTTGGCCTATTTGGCTAAGTTTGACTTCGGTCAATTTTGAGCAAACGACCTTGAAATCGAGTTCTAATAGCTCCAGTAGTTCCATATGATGATTTCGGACTTGGGCATGTGTTCGGATTGGGTTTCTGATGACCCGGGGGCATTTCAGCGCCCAATATTGAAATAAGAAGTTCCTTAAGTTCATATTTTGGTTTGGGATGTATTTTTGTGTTATCGAGGTCCGAATGGAATTCTGAGACTAGGAATAGTTCCGTTATGTTAATTATGACTTGCCTGCAAAATTTGGGGTCATTCCGAGTTGTATAGGTCGGTTCGGCGCATTGTGAGCGAAGCCTAGAAAACTTAAAATTTCTAAGTTTGGTTCTTGGGTTTTGGGAGTGTAATTTTGAGTTTTAGCATTGTTTTAGGTGTTTCGAAGGCTCGAGTGAGTCCGTATTATAATTTGGGACTCGTTGGTATATTTGGATTAGGGCTCGGGTGGGCCCAGGTGTCCCCGGGCACCTAACAAGGCTAAAAACCAGCTAAAACAACTGGTGGTGCAGTTTTTGCTGGTGCAACTGTTGCTGGTGTGACCACAGGTGCAGGACCGCTCCTGCGGTCCCAGCCTCGCAGGTGCGAAATCCCAGGGGCCCCCTACCTTCGCAGGTGCGAAACTATTTCCACAGGAGCGAGTCCGCTGGTGCGGAAACCCCTCCGCAGGTGCGATCCCCAGCCCCCTCGCCATTTTCCACAGGTGCAATTCTTTTCTCGACCTACGGTCCCGGGTCGCAGGTGTGGAAACCCCTGTAGGCAGACCTATTTAAATGTTTCAAAACATGTTGTCTTCGTTATTTCTCATACACAAACTCCATTAGAGAGCCTTCAAGCTTGAGAAGCACCCTCCACGGCCTATATAGTGCTAAGATGAGTAATTCCTCTCTATTTTCCTAAATTTTTACATGGAATTCAACTAGAGTTAATTACTAAAACATCAAAAAATCAAGAATTTGGATAGTACAAGTTAGGGCTCTTAAGAATCTGATACATCACCCAATGATTGCCATGCATTCCAGTAAAGTTACATAATTATGATCCTTAGGCTTTGGGTGAGTGATCCCTTCGAGAATTTTCGGAATCTGAGCGTGTGGACGCGGGTTTGGATTTTGGGAATTTCTCAAGAATGTTGAATTTTGGAAAAATTAGAATAATTTCCCTACTTTGAGCATGCATTGATGTCATTATACTATATTTGGCTAGTTGTGAGCCGTCGAGGGTAGATTTCGGAGATTTGGGCGCGTCCTTGATCCGAGGGGTGGTTTCGTCACGAGGTGAGTCTCCTTTCCAACCTTGTAAGAGGGAAATATCCCCATAGGTTCCTTATTTGCTATGTATACATATTTTGGGGGCCGCGTACGTACCAAGTGATGAGAGTCCGTACGTGGCGACTATATTGCTATGTCGGGTAGCTTTAGGACTCACAAGAATGCCACTATGTGCCTTATTTGTACCTTGTATGTGTTAAGAGTTGTAATTATTGTCGAGGTGATATGGAAACATGAAACATTATGATTTAGATCCCAGTTGGCTATCTGTGGTATTGACACAGTCCTGTTGAGTTCACTGTTGAGTTGGTACGCACATGTACTTATATATATACACACACTTGTTATCGAGTCAACACACAAGACGCAGGTATGATGTGCGGCCGTGGGTCAGCTTATTATTATCGAGTCAGCACACGAGTCGCAGGTATGATGCGCGGCCGTGGGTCAGCTTATTATTATCGAGTCAGCACACGAATCGCAGGTATGATGCACGATCGTGGGTCAGCTTATCATTATCGAGTCAGCACACGAGTCGCAGGTACGATGCACAATCGTGGGTTAGATTATTATATCGAGTTAGCACGCGATTCGCAGGTATGATTCACGATTGTGGGTTAGCTTATGACCTCAGTCCCTATGACCACCCTTATGACTCCGGCCGGTCGTCTTGTCCTGGTATGTGTATGATCACTTGAGTTCTGAGTCACTTAAAACTGGAGTGTCAGGTATTGGTTAAGAAAAGATTTCATGCCTATTGCTTTAGCCATATCTCTTCATATATTATATTGCTGGACCTTAGTGAGTACCTAGTCGACCTCTCGTTACTACTCCTTCGAGTTTGGCGGGATACTCACTGGGTACATATTTATTATGTACTCATGCTGCACTTCTTCTTCTTCTTCTTCTGTACTTGACTGTACACGTCAGGAGGCTGGTACATCTGATTATCAGGCCGGTGATAGATACTGACTTGAGCTGATTCGACTTCGCGGTGAGCTGCTCTTCCTGATGATATCTGGCAGCACCTCGGAGTTTCCTTTGTCATTTTCCCATCTACTTCATTCAGACTGTGGGATTGTGTATATATATATTATCCTTGTATATTCAGCTAATTGCCCGTGATACTCGTGACACTAGTTCCCGGCACACACGTAGCATATTTTGGGTTTTGGGTTGTATATTTATGCATAAGCTTATCTTTTGACTCATGTGTCGTATGGTTTTATTTATGTCACATGCTATCATCATGCTAATAAATGTTTAAAACTGTTAAACGTTGGGATAATTAATCAAATGGGAAGGGTAACACTTAGTGTAATTCATGTTGGCTTGTCTAACCCTACTGTTGGGCGCCATCGCGACCTGAATTAGCATTTGGGTCGTGACACATTCTAATCCATTAACGGAACTCATCCATTAATTTGATCCATAATTTTATCATTACAAATAACTAAATATAAGAAATTATCAAGCTAAGAATTAGTTAATCCTAACTCTTGAACAGAGAGGATCATAGCCCCTGATGTAGCCTGAACTAGTTCAAAGAGAATAACATTCCCTTTCTTCAAATTATTGTCGACAACAAATTGTTTCCACCCATTGACGTGTCTTCTCCGAACACCACTTGTGAGAGTCACAGCCCACTCCTTCCCATTACATGAAAGAGTTGTGTTAACCGAAATAGGAGGAAGATAGTCACATATACTCTTTGGAAGAAACTGCAAGAACATAGTGTAAAGACAAGGTTTAGGGTTCATTGCTAGTTGGGATAATCAACAGTTAAAAATCATGAAAATTTAAAAAAATAAAATTATCAGATAATCATGCCTAATATACGATCTGGGCACTTTCATTCGAAATCATGGATAGAATTCTTCTTCGATCCATCTTCCCACATTCATGTTTAAAGTATTTATTTTGCTTAGAGAGTTGGAGATATGTTGTTCTTGTGTTTAAGAGATATATAAAGAGTAAAAACTTTCAATTTCCCTCCAAACGATGTATTTTTACTTTTCACTTTGTTTCCCTCCGAAAATTGTATTCAACATTTGAGTCCAAAAATGTCATCTTGTTTTCCCTCGTAATATATTACAACAAAATACAAAAAATATGATTTTCCTTTTATTATAATTAAGGTTAACCAAAAATGTATTATAATATATATAATATTATATAAATAAGGTCATACATTTGATCTTAATGAATGAAATTATATAAACGGCTATAATATTACTATGAATCACAACGATGTAATTATCATAGTTCATATGATTACAACAACCTTAGCCGGTGGACTTGTAAGGTTTCCATTGGCCAATACGTATGACCTTAATGTATGAATTTATATAAACGACTATTATATTACTATGAATCGCAATGATATAATTATCATAGTTCATATGACTACAACGTAACAACCTTAGCCGGTGGACTTGTATGGTTGCCATTAGCCGATACGTATGACCTTAATGTATGAAATTATATAAACGGCTATAATATTACTATGAATCACAACGATATAATTATCATAGTTCATATGACTACAACAACCTTAGTCGATGAAATTGTATGGTTGCCATTGGCCGATACGTATGACCTTAATGTATAAAATTATATAAACGACTATATATTACTATGAATCGCAACGATGTAATTATCGTAGGTCATATGACTAAAACAACTTTACTTGGTGGAATTACTTAGTTTCCATTGGCAGATACGCATGACCTTAATGAATGAAATTATATAAACGGCTATTATATTACTATGAATCGCAACAATGTAATTATCATAGGTCATATGACTAAAAAAAATTTCTGGATGGAATTACTTAGTTGCCATTGGTCGATACGTGTGACCTTAATGAATGGTATAATATAAACGGCTATAATATTATTAAGAATCACAACGATGTAATTATAGTTCATATGACTACAACAACCTTAGCCGGTGGACTTGTATGGTTGCCATTGGCCGATACGTATGACCTTAATGTATGAAATTATATAAACGGCTATTATATTACTATGAATTGAAACAATGTAATTATCATAGTTCATATGACTACAGTGTAACAACCTTAGCATGTGGACTTGTATGGTTGCCATTGGCCGATATGTATGACCTTAATGTATGAAATTATATAAACGGCTATTATATTACTATGAATTGCAACGATGTAATTATCATAGTTCATATGACTACAATGTAACAACCTTAGCCGGTGGACTTGTATGGTTGCCGTTGGTCGATACGTATGACCTTAATGTACGAAATTATATAAACGGCTATTATATTACTATGAATCGCAACGATGTAATTATCATAGGTCATATGACTAAAACAACTTTACTCGGTGGAATTACTTAGTTTCCATTGGCCGATACGTATGACCATAATGTATGAAACTATATAAACGGCTATTATATTACAATGAATCGTAACGATGTAATTATCATAGTTCATATGACTAAAACAACTTTACTTGGTGCAATTACTTAGTTTCCATTGGCCGATACGTATGACCTTAATGTATGAAATTATATAAACGGCTATTATATTACTATGAATCGCAACGATGTAATTATCATAGGTCATATGACTAAAACAACTTTACTTGGTGGAATTAATTAGTTGCCGTTGGCCGATACGTATTACCTTAATGAATGAATTTATATAAACGACTATAATATTACTATGAATCACAACGATGTAATTATCATAGTTCATATGACTACAACAACCTTAGTTGGTGGACATGTATGGTTGCCATTGGCCGATATGTATGACCTTAATGTATGAAATTATACAAATGGCTATTATATTACTATGAATCGCAACGATGTAATTATCAAAGGGAATATGACTAAAATAACTTTACTTGGTGGAATTATATAGTTGCCATTGGCCGATACGTATGACCTTAATGTATGAAATTATATAAACGGCTATTATATTACTATGAATCACAATGATGTAATTATCATAGGTCATATGACTAAAACAACTTTACTTGGTGGAATTACTTAGTTGCCATTGGCCGATATGTATGACCTTAATGAATGAAATTATATAAACGGCTATTATATTACTATGAATCACAACGATGTAATTATCATAGTTCATATGACTACAACAACCTTAGCCGGTGAAATTGTATGGTTGCCATTGGCCGATACGTATGACCTTAATGAATGAAATTATATAAACGGCTATTATATTACTATGAATCACAACGATGTAATTATCATAGTTCATATGACTACAACAACCTTAGCCGGTGAAATTGTATGGTTGCCATTGGCCGATACGTATGACCTTAATGTATAAAATTATATAAACGACTATATATTACTATGAATCGCAATGATGTAATTATCATAGGTCATATGACTAAAACAACTTTACTTGGTGGAATTACTTAGTTTTCATTGGCCGATACGTATGACCTTAATGTATAAAATTATATAAACGACTATATATTACTATGAATCGCAATGATGTAATTATCATAGGTCATATGACTAAAACAACTTTACTTGGTGGAATTACTTAGTTTTCATTGGCCGATACGTATGACCTTAATGTATAAAATTATATAAACGACTATATATTACTATGAATCGCAATGATGTAATTATCATAGGTCATATGACTAAAACAACTTTACTTGGTGGAATTACTTAGTTTTCATTGGCCGATACGTATGACCTTAATGAATGAAATTATATAAACGGCTAATATATTACTATGAATCGCAACAATGTAATTATCATAGGTCATATGACTAAAAAAAAAATTTCTTGATGGAATTACTTAGTTGCCATTGGCTGATACGTATGACCTTAATGTATTAAATTATATAAATGGCTATTATATTACTATGAATCGCAATGACGTAATTATCATAGTTCATATGACTACAACAACCTTAGCCGGTGGGCTTGTATGGTGCCATTGGCCGATAGTTATGACCTTAATGAATGAAATTATATAAACGGCTATAATATTACTATGAATCACAACGATGTAATTATCATAGTCATATGACTACAACAACCTTAGCCGGTGGAGTTGTATGGTTGCCATTGGCCGATACGTATGATATTAATGTATGAAATTATATAAACGGCTATAATATTACTATGAATCACAACGATGTAATTATCATAGTCATATGACTACAACAACCTTAGCCGGTGGAGTTGTATGGTTGCCATTGGCCGATACGTATGATATTAATGTATGAAATTATATAAACGGCTATTATATTACTATGAATTGCAACGATGTAATTATCATAGTTCATATGATTTATGTAACAACCTTAGCCGGTGGACTTGTATGGTTGCCATTGGCCGATACGTATGATATTAATGTATGAAATTATATAAACGGCTATTATATTACTATCAATTGCAACGATGTAATTATCATAGTTCATATGATTTATGTAACAACCTTAGCCGGTGGACTTGTATGGTTTCCTTGGCCGATACGTATGACCTTAATGTATGAAATTATATAAATGGCTATTATATTACTATGAATCGTAACGATGTAATTATCATAGTTCATATGACTACAACAACCTTAGCCGGTGGACTTGTATGGTTGCCATTGGCCGATACGTATGACCTTAATGAATGAAATTATATAAACGGCTATAATATTACTATGAATCGCAACGATGTAATTATCATAGGTCATATGACTAGAACAAGTTTACTCGGTGGAATTACTTAGTTGCCATTGGCCGATACGTATGACCTTAATGTATGAATCTATATAAACAGCTATTATATTACAATGAATCTCAATGATGTAATTATCATAGTTCATATGACTACAACAACCTTAGCCGGTGGACTTGTATGGTTTCCATTGGCCGATACGTATGACCTTAATGAATGAAATTATATGAAAGGCTATAATATTACTATGAATCACAATGATGTAATTATCATAGTTCATATGACTACAACAACCTTAGCCGGTGGAATTGTATGGATGCCATTGGCCGATACATATGACCTTAATGTATGAAATTATATAAACGACTATTATATTACTATGAATTGCAACTATGTAATTATCATAGTTCATATGAATACAACGTAACAACCTTAATCGGTGGACTTGTATGGTTGCCATTAGCCGATACGTATGACCTTAATGTATGAAATTATACAAACGGTTATTATATTACTATGAATCGCAACGATGTAATTATCATAGGTCATATAATTAAAACAACTTTACTCGGTGGAATTACTTAGTTTCCATTGGCCGATATGTATGACCTTAATGTATGAAACTATATAAACGACTATTATATTACAATGAATCGCAACGATGTAATTATCATAGTTCATATGACTACAACAACCTTAGCCGATGGACTTATATGGTTGTCATTGGCCGATACGTAAGACCTTAATGTATGAAATTATATAAACGGCTATTATATTACTATGAATCGTAACGATGTAATTATCATAGTTCATATGACTACAACAACCTTAGCCGGTGGACTTGTATGGTTGCCATTGGCCGATACGTATGACCTTAATGAATGAAATTATATAAACGGCTATAATATTACTATGAATCGCAATGATATAATTATCATAGTTCATATGACTAAAACAACTTTATTCGGTGGAATTACTTAGTTGCCATTGGCCGATACGTATGACCTTACTGTATGAAACTATATAAACGGCTATAATATTACTATGAATCGCAACAATGTAACTATCATAGGTCATGTGACTTCTACAACCTTAGTCGGTGGACTTATACGGTAGCCATTGGCTGATACGTATGACCTTATGAAACTATATAAACAGCTATTATATTACTATGAATCGCAACGATGTAATTATCATAGTTCATATGACTACAACAACTTTAGCCGGTGGACTTGTATGGTTGCCATACGTATGACCTTAATGAATGAAATTATATAAACGGCTATAATATTGCTATTAATCACAATGATGTAATTATCATAGTTCATATGACTACAACAACCTTAGCCGGTGGACTTGCATGGTTGCCATTGGCCGATACGTATAACCTTAATGTATGAAACTATATAAACGGCTATAATATTACTATAAATCACAACAATGTAATTATCATAGGTCATGTGACTTCTACAACTTTAGTCGGTGGACTTGTGCGGTTTCCATTAGCCGATACGTATGACCTTAATGTATGAAACTATATAAACGGCTATTATATTACTATGAATCGCAACGATGTAATTATTATAGGTCATATGACTAAAACAACTTTACTTGGTGGAATTACTTATTTTCCATTGGCCGATACGTATGACCTTAATGTATGAAACTATATAAACGACTATAATGTTACTATGAATCGCAACAATGTAATTATCATAGGTCATGTGACTTCTACAACCTTAGTCGGTGGACTTATACAGTTGCCATTGGCCGATACATATGACTTTAACGTATGAAACTATATAAACGACTATTATATTACTATGAATCGCAACGATGTAATTATCATAGGTCATATGACTAAAAAAACTTTACTCGGTGGAATTACTTAGTTGCCATTGGCCGATACGTATGACCTTACTATATGAAACTATATAAACGACTATAATATTACTATGAATCGCAACGGTGTAATTATCATAGGTCATGTGACTTCTACAACCTTAGTCGGTGGACTTATACGGTTGCCATTGGCCGATACGTGTGACCTTAACGTATGAAACTATATAAATGGATATTACATTGCTATGAATCGCAACGATGTAATTATCATAGGTCATGTGACTTCTACAACCTTAGTCGGTGGACTTATACGGTTGCCATTGGCCGATACGTGTGACCTTAACGTATGAAACTATATAAATGGATATTACATTGCTATGAATCGCAACGATGTAATTATCATAGGTCATATTACTAAAAAAACTTTACTCGGTGGAATTACTCAGTTGCCCATTGGCCGATACGTATGACCATTATAACACCTATATGTTGGCTACTATACACACACACACACACACACATATATATATATATATAGATGTTCAATGTAAATATATATAAAGCGCAACAATATTTCATAACTAAATTGCTAATTATATCCCAAATATAACTATTGGTTTTAAAATTAAAATCACAACTTTTTTGTCATCAATCAATATTATATATATGGTTAAATGTGGACTACATATGCATAATATAGATATTAATTAGGTTCCAAAATTTCCTTTTATTCAACTTCATGGTCACATTCACACATACAAAAAAACTTTTTATACCCTCTCGCACACACAAAATTCCATAGATTGACCGTGTTTGTGTATATATAAGTTTATATACACATTAACACACACACACAGAACATTTTAATACCCTCACTCTTACACAAACCCTAAAAACAAACCATGGACCCCTCTCCCAGTGCTGCCAAACGATCCCCATCCGACTACTCTTCCAGTGATAACAACAAAGAGACAAATCCAACATTTGAAGTGCATCTGAAAGATTCATACATCAAGCAAGATTATATGGTAAGTGAGATTTTTTTTATAAAATTTTGTTTTCAAATACAATTTGCTTTTCTATCCAAAAATACAAAAGTTGCTTTTGTTTTTCAAAAATAGCTTTGGACAAGAAGTAGAAACTGATTTGGTTGTATTAAAATCTCAAACAATTTTTTTTCTTTTTGTTTGCAGCATATTCCAAAACGAATATGCAATTACATTCCTGAACCAATGGGCTGAGAGTTTTCTATGGGAATTAACATTGGCAAACAACGATGGCTGAAAGACGGCTGGAAATTTTTTGTGATGATTAATGATATAAGGTGGAGTTGTTTTGTTAAATTTGAGTTGGTTGAAATTGAAGAACTGTCTTCAAAGTGCAAGTGAAAGGGAAAGGAACTCCAGAAGATCCAGTTGAAATTAACTAGTTTGTAGGTTATTTTTTGTTGGAAATCCATGTTTATGTTGTTTTTTCACTTTTGTTATTTTTTACTTAATTTTCATCCAGTAATGTGTACGTTTTGTGTAAGTTTTATTTGAAAGTAACTAATGTGTACGTTTTGTTATAAATATTAATGTAATTAAATTTTCCGTTTGTTATAATTTTTTTTTTGTATCGTTTCAGTATAGTATCATGGTTGGAATATAATATTCATGCAAATACAAACCCTAACTATATGGTGGGAATGTGAATAGTGTTTCATTCAAAAAGTAGGTATGTGAACAGTGTTAGTATTAAATTGCATTTAATATTTACTTGAAGTTTGAAACAATAAATACAATTCAACCCACACCATTAAATCAACTCCCACCATTAAATCAACTCCCACCATTAATAACATTTGAAGTATTTTGTTTTGAAATTTTAATCTGCATCTTGGTTTTCTTTACTATATATATATATATTTTATCATTTAAAAAATCCGAAAATGGTAGAGTAAATGATGCATTGGAAAGTTAAATGGGTTGATATGTTATTAATTTATAAAAGTAAATTCTATATTGGGTAGTTAAATGGGTTGGTTTGGTATTTTTTATTTTTCTTTTGGTAAAATCTACACTGCATTGGCAGTGTAGTTGTATTTTATGTAAGAAGAGAGGGGGATTAGGCACAGTTTTATCTTAAAAATAAAAATAAAAATGCAACAAACACAAATATGTTGAATGTTGAAGGTAGGATTGTATAACACAAATATAATTCACATTTATTGAATAATATAATTCACATTTATTGAATAATATAATTCACATTTATGAACAAAAAAATACCACATGTTTTAAAAAACAAAGTCAATAAAATCAAAAAAATCTATCTCAAATCAAATTAAACAAGTTTCAAATTTAAATCAAAACTAAACGGTCAAGTCTTCTACTACCCAGTATGCTTCATCGTTTAGATCAGGTAAGATACTATGTGGTTGTAATGTTGCATTATCTTGCTGTAATTAGAGTAAATAAGACTATTAAGAAATTTATTTACCTAAAACAAAATAAAATATTAAATCAAATTTGTTAAACTTTACCTTTCCTTCCGTTAGCGGATGACTTCTACCACAACCTCTATTACCTCCTCTAGCACGGCCTCTACCACGACCTCTATCACCACCAGTTCTACCACCACCTCTACCACCACCTCTACCCCTCCTATTTCCTCTAACTCCACTTCCACTACCCGTTTGTGAACTTTTAAAGTATGAATCAATTCGCCCTTTATATCTATTCAACCTTAGATGTCCAAGAGAATCTACATATCTAGGATCTCTTATATCTCTTCCTTCACCGTCACCCTCACCCCTCACCATCATGTGTATCTTCCAAATCCCAATTTGGAACTATCATATCATCATCCCAATTCATAAGGTCATGTTCCAATATGTTCAAATTATACTTAATATATCACCTCATCATTTCAGTGTCCAATGCAATATTGCAAACCCGTTCAAAATGCTTTAATAGTTCCCTGTACATCATGTATTCAGAAGTCATACGTGGGTAACCTCCTAGAAAGAAGCGTTTCAAGTGCGGACGAACAACATCTTTTCTCCACCTTTTCAATATATACTTCTCGTCAACGTTTTTAATCCTCTTATGAGACAACACCTTTAGTATATGACATCATAGATTACCCCTTGTTTCAAACCACTTGCAACTACAACTTAGATACTCGCCAAGAGAAGTATATTCAACCGTGAATACAAATGGATCTCTAGTGTTAAACCTCCTTAGCGAAGAATCTGATATAATGTATTTTTCCACTCCAGGGGTTGCTTGATGATCTTCAGGGTCGCTGATTTCACAATGGAATAATTTCCTTAATTGTAACTGAAAAAATTCAAACACTTCACGAGTATAACATTTTTTAAGTTTTTCCTCCCATGCGAATTCAGACAAACATTTTGGTTCAAAGCACCTTGACCTATATTCAGCTTCCAATTTTTCTCGAACTTTGATCTTATGGATAACTCATATTGCTACAAATAGTTTCAAAGTGCTTTGTCGGGTGATAAATACATCAAAGAAAGCATGCATGCCTTCACTTCTCTGTGTGGAAAACATCCCGGTCCAAAAGTGGTCATTTAGGTATACAGGAACCCACTTTTCCTTCTCCAAATACAACTTATAAAACCCATCCCTTCCATTTAAGTTATATTTTTCAATGTATTCAGTCCATCTTCTCTCAAACTCAGCAACGTTAATGCTATCAAGGACTAAGGCCTTACATTCTGCCTTTGCAAACATAGCATCAAGAACTCCGCTTAACTTCGTAGGCAACTTTGCGAATATGTGCCAAATACAAAATCTATGTACCGTATTTGGCATCAATTCATTTATGATAGCCTTAATACTATCACATTGGTAAGTCATGATAGTTAATGGATGAACATTATTTATAGCCCCAAGCCATGTAGAGATCACCATTTTGTAACTTATTATATCTTCACTAGACATAAGAGCACATCCCAAAAGTATGGACTGCCTATGCTGAGTTACACCAACAAATGAAGCAAATGACATATTGTACCGATTCACTAGGTATGTTGTATCGAGGCATATTACATCATGGAACTCATCATATGCAACCTTGGAGTGTGAATGAACCCATACGACATTATGAAGTCGACCAAAACCATCCACATCTACGGAGTAGTAAAATTCCCTATCTTTTCGCTACATGTCACTGAAGAACTTGAGCAATGATTGTGCGTCCTCTTCCTGCAAATGAAGCTTTCTACTCTTCAAAATATAATTTCGACAATCCTTTGGTGTACAACCCAGATTTTCGGGGCCACCGGCAAGTACTTCAGCGACTTTTATATTTTTTGAGGGTCTTAAGCCAATAATATCTTTGGCTACAAGAGTTCTCTTAAGAGACCTACTAAGCGATCTGTGTCCAGCCATCAATCGCGATAGTGCTGGTTCCAATTGATGATTATGTTTTTTAACCACCTTTGAAACACGCCATGAACCATTCTCCTCCAAAACTCCATTTATTCTAGCAGGGCAGTTCATCCTCTTAGTAACATGCTTATTCCTTGGTTTTCTAGACCTATCACAACCATATTGAACATACCTAACAATATCATCACCTTTTTTCTTTGATGTTCTTTTAACAATGCAAAACCCTGATAATCTTGCATGTTCTTTATAAAAATCAAACATAACATCCTTACTAGTGAACCTCATCCCAGTAATTGGAGCAGTTATGAGATCTTATTCATTGAACTTATTAGGCATTTTCCTTTCCTCTCCAACTTCTGCCTCTTCCTCTAAATAATGGCCGTCATCATCATCATCATCATCATAATCATAATCATAATCATCGTCATCATCAACAACATCGTCAACATGATTTTCTCCATTATTGAAGTTGCCGTCTGAATCAATGTCGATCGAATCATCTTCATTCATCAAATTTTCGTCCGAATTAAACCCAAATGATATATGTAAATGTGTTCCTTAGTTGATCCGACCTAGTTTCTAGGCTGTTATTCGGGTTTAATGGCTCCAAACTAGTTTCGTTAGCATTCATGTTTAGGTTAAGAATAAGGGTGGTGAATTATGTGTTTAATGAAAGCTCTATTAACATAAGTGTATGGTATGACAAGTTATAGTATATAAATGAAAAGACAATATTATGTATACATGCTAGACCTTTGAACTCCCCATCCATATAAATTGTATTTAGAAAAAAAATGTAATATTATAAATTATATTTTAAAAAAATACGTAATAATTATATCGTATAAAAGAAAAAAATACGAAACCTCATGCACGAGAGAATGATGATTTATGGGATCAATGTTTTGGGATAATCAATATTTATTAACTAATTTTGGAGGAAAAAATGGCCATTAAGCCAATTGTGAAGAGAAGGGCTTTGCTGCAATTTCACGGGTGTGGACAAAGTTGGCACACGATGAGTTTGGCCGAATAGCAGCACTCAAGGTTTATATATGATATTTGAGAGGATAACTTCTTTTTCAAAACAAACACCAACTTCGTAAAATACTTGCATTCTTCCTCTCACTACAACAATTAAGCCTAAGACCACAATAAATATAGAAGCGTTGCCAACAGAATTTGTGGGCACAGTTTGCAGGCGTAGCCTTTAATAAAGGTCTTTAAAACACAAATAGCCGCCCACTAGTATTATCAACTCAAAATAGCCCTAAGAATTAAACTACACATAACCGTATAATAGTGTAGCCAAATTAATTAAATTCTCCAATAAAATCCCTGTATATCAGAAAATAAAATTTCAAATTTCAAGAGCAGTTTTGGCCTAAACTCGTAAGAACTCCTGTAGTGATATAATATTTTCAATCAATTACATTTTACTCAATTCTCTCTAGCATGCTTCTTCCACCACTCCAAAAGCCTCTCACACAAAATAAATACTTCTAACTTTTTCGTCATTGCCATTAAAACCCAAAATCTTTTGGTTCCTCAAAAATCACTTTACACCTGTGAAATGAGAAGAACCACTCATACAAAAGTACCAAAAAATAAAAAAAATCAAGAGAATGATTTAGAGGGTATCTCATACTTCAAAATCTACCATATCTGAATCCATTATACATATGCTTATACACTTGGTATGCAGTGTATAATTGAGGCATAATCTGTGTATAATCAGTGTGTATTTGTTATACATTGATTATACACTTATTATACCTAAATTATGCACTTAATATGCACCAGAAAAAAATAGACCCAAAACCTCCACCTACACACGATACTACTTCAAGCGAAAAATTGCATCCACCACTGTATCAATCTATAAACAATAAAACATATTTTCAGTAGTCACCACCGACAACAAGGGAAAATATTTCAGATCCACCATCCAAAAATTTATAATAGTAGAGATAAAGAAGATAAAAAACAATTAGGTTTGAGGCTAAGAGAAAGAAGGGAAGAAATGGGTGTGTGTGTGTGGGGGGGGGGGGGG
>ML367988.1:20206-126238 GCA_005239505.1 Nicotiana paniculata
AAAAAAAAAAAAAAAAGGATGGTGGGGCTCGCTAGGATTTTTCTTGGGAAAGTGGGAATAGGACAAAAAAAAGTAAAGGATGAGTACTAATTGTTTAATTAGAATAATAAAAGTAAAATAAGGCTATTTAAAGTTTATATCCTAAAATGGGCTGCTAGTCCACGCCATTTAGGCGTTGCCAAATCGGGGTTTTTGCATCCGTACCCATTTTTGTGCCACGTTTTAACTTATACCCGCTTTGTAAAAAAAAATTGCATCCGTACCCGCTTTTGCTCATAACTTCAGCATGCGGGGCTGAATTAGCAAAGGCAATCACGCAAAACTTCAGCATTCTAGTAGACGGGCCTGAAGTAGCTTGCGTACTTCAGCTCTAGTAAATGGGGAACTTCAGCTCTAGAGCTGAAGTTTTTGTCTTTGTAAATGGGGAACTTCAACATACGGGGCTAAAGTTCCCCCGTTATAAAGACAACAACTTCAGCATACGGGGTTGAAGTTTCCCAGTTTACAAAGACAAAACTTCTAAAGCTGAAGTTTTGTCTTTGTAACTGGGAAACTTCAGCCCCGTATGCTGAAGTTGTTGTCTTTATAACTTGGGAACTTTAGCTCTAGAGCTGAAGTTTTGTCTTTGTAACAGGGGAACTTCAGCCCCGTATGCTGAAGTTGTTGTCTTTATAACTTGGGAACTTTAGCTCTAGAGCTGAAGTTTTGTCTTTGTAACAGGGGAACTTCAGCCCCGTATGCTGAAGTTTTGTCTTTATAACTGGCGAACTTCAGCTTAACTGGTGAACTTCAGCTCAGCGAAGAAAATGGGAGCTGAAGCTATTTAAAAAGAGGGTATAAATTAAAAATTTAAAAAAAAATGAGTATAGATTAAATGGGGGCGACCAAATAGGATGCCCCGCGCAATTTTTACCGCTAAATCACAACAGGTTTAGCCACACTTATTTACCCATACTGCAACGCTTTGCAAACTTTGCTACTTTATAATCTCTTTTTAATCTTTAAAGCCACACTTTATGGGTGTGCTCTAAAATTTCTAAAAAAAACTAAAATTTTTCCCCCCAATCAGATTTGTTTTGCTATAAGAAAAAATATTCCTGCCATAACTTCTTTTTGTTTTGTCACTTCCCACCACATCTGAAAGGTCGAACGAGAGCCCCTAAAGAAAATTGCTTCCAACATTGTTTCTAAGAAACAATTGGTTCGAGGATTTTGAAACGGCAAACCATCATTGACTTCAGAGTGCTTTGCGCTGTAAGTTTCCTTTGCTCTGTATGTTTTGTTTCGGCTTCTAGGGTTTAGTTTGTTATCTTTGTTGTTGACATAATTCGGTTTTTAATGGTGGATTTGGTGTATTCATGTTTTCTTTATTTTTATGTATGTATTCTGAATTTTTGTGACAGAAAGACAATGAAATCCGAATCCTTCTCATTAAAACCCTAACGATATGAAACTTACTAAAAGTTGTGAAGACGATAGCATGGAAGAGGGGTTTGATGTTTTTCTCTATTAAAATATCTGCAATGTTATGGAACTTAATAAAAATTTTGAATATGCACATCAATTGCATTTATGTGGGTTTATATACATGCAACGGATGACGAACGTGAAATTTGTAGTTGTGATTTTGACCTTATATTGCATGATTTTGTGAGTTGAATCAATCTCTTATGTGTATGGTCATCAAGATTCGGGCACTTGCATGCTGATTCCCAGGAGAGGAGTTGTGTCATTGAATTATTTGGCATTGGACTTCCATGTACATATTGTGGTTGCTTTATTTATACCACTTGAATCTTCTCTGAATCTTTTCTCCCTTTTTCTTTAGGTTCAGCTGTATCTTTTGTATCAGTGTTGCTTGAAAAGAGAGAGATGAGTGGAAGTAAGGGCTTGAAATCTTGAATTGAGTCATTTTCCTCTAAATTTTTGGTTGATTGATCAATAAAGAAACAGGAAAAAGTGTTATTGAACTTGAAAAAAAAGGTTAATTGATTGGAAGAGGACTGAAAACTTGATGTAAATAACAATCATCCATTACTAGAGCACTAGATTATTTAGCTGAGTGGTACTGTCAGTAGCCATATATATGTTGAAGATTAAGATTTATATGTGATTATATAATGGCCTTGTTTGGGTCTACCAAAAATAGCCTCTCTATCTTCTCAAAGTAGGGGTAAGGTTTGCGTACACATTACCCTCCATAGACCCTACTTGTGGGATTCTAATGAGTTTATTGTTATTGTTGTTGTTGATATAGAACAAAGCTTGACAAGGAAATGTGTTCATGTGAAATATAGATCGAATCTTTTCTAAAGGATGTTTTGGGGAGTGGAGAAGATTAGCCTCGAGCAAAGGGATACAACTGCATGGGATCTGCAACGAAGAGTGTGAAAGCTGGGCCATTTACAAGGTACTAAAAGCATGCTCTTGTGGAGCTTCGTAGTTTCATGAAAATTTTAGTATATAAGATTGCTAGTTTATTCTTTATCTGATATTTGATATTTACTTGTAAAGGTGATGATTCTTATTCATAGGAACACTCTAGTTTGCAGTAAATTTAGAACTTCTTTTTCAATTTGACTATGGTATAATTGACCCCAAAGCAATAGATCATCAGATCTAGTTTTGTTAATTTTTTGCATAATGCTTAACTAGCATAATCATTGCCAAGTATTTTTACTGTTTAGTTTTGAAATAATATCGCTATTAATGAAGTTATCTCAATTTACCAGTTTAAATGTTTGCCATCACATTAATGTTCTGCTCATTGTGATTTGTTTATTTCTACTTTGTGTTCGTTTTTTGAGGTGTCAATCTTTGGTTATTTCGGTTGAATGCCAACCATCTGAATCATATCTGGCCTCTATCGCACTTCTTCTCTTATTATGACAATCACTTTAACTTGTTATGGATGCATAGTTTAGAGTCCTTGCTACTAGTTTACCTAGTTGTTGCCCCCCTTCCTTCAATCCTTTTCCTAGGAATAAACCTTACAGCTTCACGCTAAAGATTTACAGCTTAGCACATGGCAGTTTGATCCAACTAGATGTCATTACTTAATTGATACTCTCAGCTTGGCTTTCTAAATTTATTGTGTATGCACATCAACTATGAGACTTTTTGGATTGCGTAAACCATGCCTTTAATATATTTAATGCTTTCATTTATTTGAACCCCTCCAACTTTATAGTACTCATATGATATTATCTATTTGGAGCTGACATAGAGATACAACTTCTTTCTCACTAGTAGCAGGCTATAACAAACAGTGCATCTTTATTTGTCTCAAATTGCAGTCTCGGAAGGCAAAGCTATTGAAGAGAACAAAGAAAATACATATGTGGAACTTAAAGGTGCAGAAAAGTTTTCTGGTCTGAACAAGAAAAACTCACATACTGCATAGATTAATGGGGAGGTCAAGCTTATACAAAATGAGTTACAAAATCAGAAGATGATGTGAAGGGTGTTAAACCCGCCATGTATCAGAAAAGAAACCTGTAGCTAAGGGGAGAAGTTGGATTATTTCAGTAGTTTGTGTTTAAAACATTTTGATGATACATACATTCAAATTTGTTAAGCTCATTGCTAGGACGCACGTTTGAGCAATTTGCTTTATGGTTAATGTAGTACATGATATATATGCATATTTTCTTTGTGAAGTTCATAGCAAGTGTACTCGTCGCAAATCATACACTAATTTCTTTTGAATATCGAATTTGAAGCCACAAATCATACTCTTACTTCTCTTGCATATCAAATTTGAAGTTCAAATTCAGGGGCCCTGGTGTATGTATGTTCTTTGTACTGAACTTTTGAAAAGAAAAAAAGGGGTGCAAGGTGAAATATGAAGAGGAAGAGTTTGGTATTAAATTTATTGGTGCTTTAATTATCGATTTTTCCAACCGTTTTATTAACTTAGGAAAGGTTACAACTTTCAATCATTATTTTCATTAATGGTTACACCGTCTTATTCTTCTTTTGATTGGAATTGAAAATTTAACTATTGCAACGTTTCATTATTCTTTAGATAGTAAAAAACAGTTTTTAACATGAAAATAAGAGAAATGTTCAAAAATAATGAGGAAAAAGATAAATATATTTAAGCACAAATATGTCGAATGGCGGTAGCTTGCTTACTCAACCCCTTAGACTTCGGTTATGCCCTTATTTTTACATTAAAGAAATTCATTGAACATGTACAAATTATTAATTTAGAACCTAATAATTTAAAAGATTTAGAATTCTGAATCGATAACTTTCAAATTCGGGCTCCGCCTAATAAAAAAGCAAGTGAGGCGGGATAAGATTCCATTGGAAGTAACGTATCAGGATTCGATGTTCTAGGCGAGCACGAGGCAACTGAGGATCTATAGATGTCACAACCCCAGAAATAAGGGGGTCGTCCTTGTATCTTTAAGCACCGACAAGTACTCCCTCCAGCTTAAAATAAGTGAATTTTTGATTGTTTTCGCACATATTAAGAAGTTTATATTTTAACATTAATTAGTAATAAAATTGACCATATTAATCTTTACTATCTTTTCAAATAAACACTCTTAACACATATTCCAATATTATTTACTCCAAGGGCAATATAGGAAAAAAATAATTAATTCATTCTTGAAATCTGGAAAAATCACTTATTTTGGACCACAAAAAAAGGCTAAAAAAATCACTTATTTTGGAGCGGAAGGAGTATACAATATTGCAGAAGAAAATTGCATTTACTGTTAACTACAGTGTTTTGGAGGGTATTGATGAGGAACGTTTGCGAAATACATCTGAGAAATTAAAGTCAACAAGACATATGGTTCACTTTTTTGCTCTGAAAAACTAAAGCTAAAAAATATCAGATTACATGGTTCTTGAGACTAGAATTAGTAGTCTGTGATACATTACACGGAATGAAAGCATAACCTTAGAATAAACATTAATCCTAGATCCAAATGAAAAAAAATAATTCAAAAAAATTAAGAGAACACTATAGAACATCTATACATAATGCACTAACAAAGATGATCACCTTTAATTTCTGCTTTCATCTCTCTACTCTTCCTTTCTTGATAGTAAAAAGAGGTGGTAGTGCATTATTTTTAGCCTGTGTACAAATTGGCACATTAATCAAAGGTCTTACACTTATAGTTGCTGATCTAGATCTCTCCAACCTTTTCTTAATCTTGTTCACATGCTTCTCTTTGCTTTCATCTGTTGTAGAAATTTCAGAATTATTCGAGCTCGAAGAAGAAGAGGGTGATAAAGAAGAAGGTCTCTGCTTTTGCTTTTTCAATCTCAATAACTCTTTCCATAAAACGTTACATGTTGGTGGCCTAGGAGATGGATCCTCATCAATAAACCAATTTGTTGGCCTATTTATTATCTCTTCTTTACTTTTCACCTCAGTTTCAGTCATTATTTCTTCTGTTTTGAGACTAATCTTGTTGAGTTTTTCAGCGTGGTGCATTTGCCAATAAGGAAGTAGCTTACCATCAAATATTAGCTCATCCGCTGTAGTCATGTTTCCGCTTGTAAAATTGCTCGATAGGAACTCAAATTCAGCTGCATTTTCGCATTTTTTCTCTGCTTGAGAATTTGGACTTATAGATATGAAGTTTTTCTCATCAACAAAGTCCGCAGAGAACGAAATACGGGGACCCGATTTCGGCTCAATAGATCTAGTGGCACTTTCTAAGGACACCATATCAGAGTTGGCTAAAGGGGAGGAAACTGAGAGTGTAGATTGAACTATTGAACTCTTTTTAAAGGTTCTTTGGTATATGTAGGAGTAGTAGTAAATATTTGGACGGTGAGAATATTTAAACTAAGTGGTCTGGCCATGGGGAAGCAGATACAAATGAGCTATATTGATGTATTTATAATTTTAAAAATATGGGAACAGCACATGGACAACTTTTGGAGCTAAAAGAGAGCTGTTCTTAACGTGGAATCTCATTGTCTTTATAGGATACAATCAACAAGCTGCATACAAAGATAATAAGGCGATATATTCAGATTTCAACATAGACAAAAAAATGCTAAAGTATTTTTGTCACCTATATGTTTAAGCATTGGTGACAGAAGTATAGCAGAGATCATAATGACTTGGGAGAAGCCCCAGGTATCATGTGGTCACATGAGACTAATTTGCAGACCATGTGATCCTGCACTTCCCAACAAAATCAAACAGAACATGCATATCTTGGCTTTAAAAGGGCTTCGTGTTATTATAAGCTGGTTTCTGGTGTAATTTGTCTCGCCTGGGAATGGATTATTGGAAAAAAATATCTACCTATAGCCGATAATTACGTCTATATAATAGATGCATGACATGTGTTTGCATAGAAACTTATATTACTTAAGCATCGTTAGCTGCATGTAGTCTCAAATCATTTATCTTAACATGATTTAATATAATTATCAAGTGTGAGTAAATTTTATTGAGGTAATAGTCCCTTAGTATTTACAATGTGGTAGAAAGGTTGCATAGTGTTATGACAAATTACAGAGTATCTTGCAGATAATGGCTCTACTTAATATTTGACTATAATTGTGGAGTTTTAACAACAGTCATATCCTCGAATATATAGAATATGACCTAGGGAAACGAAAAGAACATGATGAGTTACTATACTCCAAATAATTGATTTGTTATATGAGAATTCGTTACGAAACGTATTTTGTACTCTTGATGGAAACAACGTACGTCTTATTCAGGTTATTTATCTGGGAAAAGAAATTTCAAAGGAAAAAGGGCAGCTTTGTCTAAAATAAACAACGCCTTTTTATTTTATATTTAAAGAATTTGTTAATATGTTATTTTGATAGAAATAATTAATTGAAAGAATTTAATAATAGAAAAGGGCAAATTTGTTAAACTGCATCTTATTTACATTAGTGAAAAATAGGTACAATGAATTGTTATAAAAAATTAATATAAGAGAAGCAAGTGTAATATTGTAAATTACGTGGGTAGGCTATGTGATCGAATAAATCACGATGGATGTCTCTGAAATTATCTCTAAAAATTAAGGATAACATCGTTATATTCATGTATGAAAGGAGGGAACAAATATTTTGAAAGCAATTTTAATTGCTAATTGTATTCAGTGTGTATTCATTTTTACAGAGTCCCTGTTATATACAAATTATCTTAGGTATTTTGTTTATACGTGACATTATACAATATGTGTATCTATAATAGAATTTGTATTACTATTTGTACAACGGAAGAAAATAAAATAAACAGCTGACATAGTCTAGAAAGTTCCCTTTGAACATCTTTCTACTTTGTCTTCTTACCTTCTCTTTCTTCTTTGACTAAACCCACAACTTCTCTTCTTTTTAAATCAACATGAGAATTCCGATTACTATTGTGTGTAGCATCTTTAACATCCTCCCTCAAGTTGGAGGGGTTTGAGAAAACTCCCAACTTGCCCAGTAAATGGTGATGTTTCGGTCCGGTGAGAGACTTGGTGAATAAATCGGCAAGCTGAGCCTCCAATCTGACAAAGGAAAGTGAAATTAGACCGGCCAGGAATTGTTGACACACGAAGTGGCAATCAATTTCTACATGCTTCGTCTTCCATGAAAGACGGGATTTTTTGCAATATGAATGACGACTTGACTGTCCGAGTGAAAGGGAACCGACAGAGTAATCGGAGAAGACAAATCGTCAAAGATCCGTACTAACGTTCGGCAACAACTCGTCTCATAGATTTGTATTCTGCTTCAGCAGAACTGAGAGAGACCGAGGTTTATTTTTTTGAATTCCAGGAAATTATCGAAGAACTAAGTGAAATATAAAATTCATTCACAGTTTTTTTAGAATTTGGGCATGAAGCCCAATCCGAGTCGCAAAATGCTTGTAGACGAAAAGATGATGAAGCAGGCATGAATAACCCAAGTCCTGGGTATTTGAGTAGGTAATGTAGCACTCTGAGAGCTGCTTCAAAATGAGGTATTCTTGGATTTTGCATATACTGACTAAGGTGTTGAACTGTGTAGGAAAGATCCGGCCTTATGTTGTGAGATAGTTCAGTTTATCAATCAAGTGTCAATACAAAGTTGGATCGAAAAACGCGTCACCAGTATTTGGAAACAACTTTTGTGTGGGATCCATGGGAGAAGGCACTGGCTGCTAGTCCAAGCAATGGAATTCCTTCAACAAATCCAGTGTGAATTTTTGTTGAGACAAAATAAGACCGGTGGATTCCCGTAGGACTTCCATTCCAAGGAAGTAATGTAAGTCCCCTAAATCTTTTATTTTGAACTCTTGATCAAGAAAACTCTTTAGAGCATTCAACTCATTCATTTCATTTTCGGTCAGAATTATATCATCGACATAAACGGCTTATATGGATATTGAACCTCCATTCTTCTTAAAGAACAAAGAATAGTCATTTAATGAGTGAGAATAGCCCTTGAAGCTAAGTTCACCAGGAAGCTTAGCATACCATTGTCGTGATGCTTGACGAAGTCCAGAAATAGACTTTTTCAACCTACAAACATGCTTAGGTGTTGGCGGATTGATCCCAGCTGGAAACTTCATGTACACCTCTTCGTTTAAATCTCCATTTAAGAACGCATCGTTAACATCCAGCTGGTACAAATCCCAACCATTTGAATGTAGTAGCTAAAAGATACCTAATTATAGTTATCTTGACGACATGGAAAAATGTCTCAGTAAAATCTATCCCTTCACGTTGCACATCATCTCAGATTACTAGTCTTGATTTCAATCTTTTGATGCTCCCATCAGAATTATATTTAACCTTGTATACCCATTTACATGACAGTTATCACAAGGAAGTTCTACCACATCCCAAGTGTCGTTCAAAACAAGTGCCTCAATTTCTTTCTGCATAGCTTCCTGCCATCCTAGGTGGTGTGCTGCCTGGTTGAAGGTAGGTTCTTATACATTTGAAAGAGAGTTCAAAAGGGTTTGATTTGAATCTGAAAGTGAGGAAAAGGAATAACAGATATATGTAACAGGGGAAAGAAAACATGATCTGCTTACTTTTATTAAGTGAACAACATTGGTCACATAGTCATTTAGGTAGGTAGGTGCATTATGTACTCTAGTAGACTTCCTGACTATGACTGGTGAATTTCTGGGATTGTTATTTGGGAAGTTAGTACTAGAAATTAGGATAGGAACAATGGAATCAACCTGATATTGATCTGATGGATCAGGTGTGGTTTCTTGGGAATGATATGAACTTATTGAAGATATTATTTAAACATCAATGTTCAGTTTAGATTCATTGAAAGGAGGAAAAATTGATTTATCTGAATTTCTAGGATTCACGAAAGCAAAAGGGTAGACATCCTCATGAAATACTACATCTCTGAAAACAAAAAGTTCTGTGTGTGTTCAGGTTGAGAACTTTGTACCCATTTTTACCATGTGGGTATCCTAGAAAGACACAAGGTAAATCTCTAGGGTCAAATTTTACCCTTTGAGATGAAAGATTTGAGACAAAACATAAGCACCCAGAGCATCTTAGTCTGGAGTAATTAGGTCTAGTTTTGAAGAGTATTACATAGGGCGTCTTTAAATTCAGCACCTTTGAGGGAAACTTGTTGATAAGGTGTATGGCAGTTAACACACAATCTCCCCAAAATAGAATAGGAAGATGAGATTGGTATAATAATGCCCTAGAAGTCTCCAATAAATGTTTATGTTTGTGCTCCACAACTCCATTTTGCTGTGGAGTTCCAACACAAGTTGTCTGATGTATTATACCCTGTTTTAAAAAAGAATCTGCTTGTGTTTTTCCTGTTCCAAGCTCAAATCATTATCCAAACGTATGATTTTGATTATTTTTTGAAACTGTCTCTCTACCATAGCTAAGAAAGACTGTAAAACTAGGAAAGCATTAGATTTTGTGCTAAGAAGATAGGTCCAAGTGCCCCTACTATAATCATCAACTATAGTTAGGAAATACTTATATCCATCATAAGTGGGAGTCTTATAAGGACCGCATGTGTCTACATGAATTAACAAACATACATTTAGTGGTAATAAAGCTACTGAAAAATGGCAACTTTGCTTTCCTAGCCATTGGACAAACTACACAAGGCATAGAAAAATCATGACAAGAAGAATTAAAATTCAAGGAATATTCTTCATATCACTTAAAGGCATTTTGCCTAAACGATACTGCCATATCTTGTTCTTTACATATGATTGACTGAAAAATGAAACTAGACTTGAAAAAGCCTTATGTTACAAGAACTTTTTCCTAATACAGCTGGACTACTACAGAGCTACTTGTGCCCCCAAATACACAGAAAATTCTTCATCAGCTGGACTACTACGGAGCTCTAAAGTTCGAAAGTTCATTAAGGTTGATTTGAGGTGCGTTTCGTTGTTTCGATGTTGTTATAGGTGCTATAAGGTCTCGAGTAGGTCCATGTTTTGTTATAATACTTGTTGGTATATTCGTACGGGGTCCCGAGGGGCTCGGGTGAGTTTCGAATAGGTTTGGGCTGTGTTGCGCTCGTTCTTCTTATGTTTCAACGTCGTTTCTTCAAGCATAAATGTACCACATTAAACAAATGAACTTCGATTTCTGTTTAGATTGAAACATTAGATCGGTATCGTATTTAAGGAGCCATAGCAAAAAGAATCGTCAAATTTGGATATCGTATGAGGATTTTATGGTCATTTTACTATGAATTGGGCTGCCAAATTTTCAGATTAATTACGAAATTGCCATTGACTTTGTATTTAAAAATCTGCACTATTTTCAAATATTGAAACCAACATATCTCCTTCATTATAAGGTCAAATTGCATGATTCAAAAGCCTAAATTAACTGAAATTTCACAAGGAGTCCATTGGAGTCATCAAAAGAGAGTTTTGGGATTGTTTGATATGCAAAATGAGGCAGAACATTTGGGCAAAAATACTTAATATCAAAAGTTTGTTCATTTGGTCATATTTTGAGTTGGGGAGCTCGGATTTGGATAATTTTTGGAGGTGATTTTCACTACATGGATTGGGGTAAGTGTTCTATACTCGATTTTTGGTTATATTTCATAAATCCATCTTCGTTTTAGGCATTTGATTGTTGATTTCAAAGTGAAATTTGGGGGTTTTATCTAAAATTTCATAAAGTGAATTTTTGAGTTTTGAATATCGATTCGGAGTTAGATTTGAGTGAAAGTAGTATGGTTGAACTCGTAATTGAATGGGTGTTCGGGTTTTTTAAAATTTGTCGTGTTTCGAGGTGCGGGCCAGTGGAGTTGACTTTTGTTGACTTTTTGTAAATTGTATAAGGATCATAGCTTTGTTAATTGAAATTGTTTTCTCTTGCATTGTTTTATGTATTTAAGTCTTCTTTGGATAGATTGGGCCGAACGATGGTGAGTTGGTAAAGGAAAAGCTAAATTGAGTAGTGAGTTGGCCGAATTGAGGTAAGTGTCTTGTCTAACTTTGTGTGGGGGAAACCATCCCTTAGGAATTGAGTTAATTGTGTTATCTTGTTATGTGAAAGCCGTGTATGCAAGGTGATGAGTGGGTACACAACCTATATGTGTTATTGAACGGTTTAGATTGTCTAGTCTCTTTCCATGCGTTTGATTAAATTGTCATAACATGTGGTATCTCGTTGTTAGACTACTCTTACATGCTCTATATGATGTTGTTAGCACTTATTTACCTCTTACTCGTTATTCGGCCATTATATGCCTTGGTTGAAGTCATTGTCTTCCTTATTGTCTTGTTACCTTTTAATTGTTGAGTTCTTCTATGACTATGTGAATATCTGCTACATGTCCAAATTGTTGTGATTGTTTCCTTAGGTATTACGTGCCTTACATGTCTTGTCAGTTTGTAAAGGTTTTTGTATTCCTTTGATTTCACAGGGTTCCCTTGTTGCCGTGTACCCATACTTTTGATTGTAGAGATTCTGGTAAATTTAGTTATTGAGTTGATGTTGTTGATTTACGTTACTGTATGGGAGATCGGGTTGCACGCCGCAACAGGTGAAATAATAGAGGTGGTGGAATAAGGGAGGATATTCATGTTGTGATATTGTTATTGTACGGTGGGATCGGGTTGCACGCCACAACAGGTGAAATAAGGGTAGATTGTTATGGTGAAACAAGGGTGAATTATGATATTGATATTATATGGTGGGATTGGGTTGCGCAACGCAAAATATTATGTTTATTTTATGATATTGATATTGTACGGTGGGATCAGGTTGCACGCCGCAACAGGTGAAAAGGATTAATTGATATGGTGGAATAAGGGTGACTTATGATATTGATATTATATGGTGGGATCGGGTTGTGCGCTGCAACATATCTTATATTTTGGTATCCCCTGTTTTACTGTATTGGATCTTAGTTCAAGATCCCTCTTACTAACTGGAATCAAGAATTAGTATATCTATTCCGCCCAACCTCTACCATCAATAGGTTCAGCCAGGGCATTTATAACACGACCCAAATAAGCCTCACTCACGGGTATCTGAGCAATTCTTCCCATTGCTTTTACAGAACTTCCTTCTTGTATCAACAAACTATCGCCCATTAATACAACACCAACATTATTTGATTCCAAATTCAGAGCAATGTCTATTGTACACTTGGTCATGCCAACTATGCCTTATAAAAGACAAAGCGGTCGTTGCAAATATAATCAGGTTTAAAGTCCGGAGTCTAATCCTCAGGGAACTAACCTATCTATTACAACTCCTAGTGATGCTAATATAAGCTCAGATAATTTTCGGGTGCAGTAATTTTATCAATAATTGTTTGGATTTATTAACTAAAGGGACTGATATTAAAAACTAACAATATTTAATATTAAAGATAACTCAACGGTAGAAAGATCTAGGGCAGTGATTTCCCTAATTGCTAGACTAATTCTGACTCTTTTTCTATGATCTCACCGTGTTACTCTATGAGGATAATGAGCTATGGGTTACTGCAATTATCTCTTGATCAACTACATTAATTTACTAGAACATTCTCTCGAACTACTCTAGCTGATAATTTATGTAGCTCTAATTTATCCCACCAAAGTTTCGTTATCTCTAACCCCATTTTTAAATTCGAGTAATAAATCTCTTCAATTACCAAAAAGTGGTATTGTTCAACAACAATCTAACATGGTATTCTTTCTCAAGCAACACAAAGCAATTAGACATGATTAATCAAGGGCTCATTCAATTAATCACCATACAAAGCATAGTTGAACAATCTTAGATTAAACCCGGATCAATTATAACAATATTGAGTCAAAACTTCATCTAACAATTGGTTCCATCAACCCTAGACGGATTGTTTAACTATTCATGCTAAAATAGGGAAGTATAGAATAATTCATCATCCCCAAAATAATGACAAAAGATGGAGAATAGAAAAATGATAATTGTAGCTGGGTCTTCTCACACTTGTTCTCCTCCTCAAAGTTGATCTAAAACAAGTTTAAAACCTAGATATCCTTTCTTTTGGGCAAGCTGGACCTTTTATAGGTTAAGTGGAATTGTCCCCAAGCTTCCAATTTTACCCCAAAAATAACGCGTACAGAACTGGACTAGCGCGCTCGCGCTAATGGCCTTCCAATCTGCCTATTGCACCTGGACTAGTGCGGCCGCGCTAATGGCGTATCATTCTGCCTTCACATTTCTTCTTCCGTCCTTCACACGCTCTTAACTCCAAGGGGTCTTTCTCTCTTTAATTTAGCCCCAAACACCATCCTAGGTTCTCTAAGCACAACCTGCTCTTGCAAAACATAAAATCCACAATTAGAGCCATTTTAACATCATTTACCCTTCCTAGGACAGTGAAGCATAATGAAGTTGGGGTATAAATAGACGCTAAACTGCATGAATCTAGCCTATTATCAACACCCCACACTTAAATCATTGCTAGTCCTCGAGCAATCCACTCTACTCTACAAAGGTCCTTTCACTAAGCATTTCCCTAACGTGTCACACCACGCACATGTCACAAGAGTTGTGCCTAGTAGTGTAACATCTGAGCCTCAAGAGTTCCTCTCACGTGCCGTGCAATGTTCGTACTTCCTCAATTTACTCTATACAGAGGTCAAGACTTACCTTTCCGTTATGAATCAAGTGCCCTCACATCACACAAGAGAGTAGTTACATGAGTATAACAGTAAGAACACACAGGAACTGAAATAGACATAATTCACTCACTCTCAGAAAGAACATTCATATGCCACAAGATGCACCATAGGCTTGCCCGTAGTGTACTACTCTACTAATCGAACCCATTCAATCTAAGATCAATTAGGACTTCATTTGGCTGTAATGTAGGCTAAGGGACGGGTAGGATATATTTAGATATAATGACTAACCTCCCTAAGCACTTTTAATACAATTACTTTCGCTCTAAGATCATATTTATGCTAGGCCAGACATTCCACCACACTTCTCTTATACTACCCCCAAACTATTTTCGGTGCAATTGTATCACATCACCACTAATCAAGGATTACATGTATTTATTCTCTTTTTTTTTCAAAAACTCTGCACCTTTCTTTCTATTTCTTTGATTCCACTCAAAAACCAAACCACCACCCCACACTTTGAATTTTACATATTCTATAACAATTCAAGTGCTCATGGGAGGTAAAGGGTTCAAACAAATGGGCCATTCAAAAATTGGATAAGGTTTGTAATGTGGTTGCCAAAGAAACAGGCTTATAGTCTCAACAAGGGTAACTACGATTTATCACATTTAGATCGGTTTACTTTATAACTCTGGCTTACACAGAAATGCCTATATCACTTCTAAGACTGACTAGAGCTACTATTTTACTTTGAAAATACACAGGGCAAGTTCTAGGCATGAAATGTGGAGCATAGAATACAATGCAATACCCTCACACACATATGACACATGCCTCACTCCAGATTGGCTCATCAAGACACTCTAACCGAGTTTTCAAGTCAGTTACAAACATACAATTTAAGGCACTCTGCAAGGAGCAACAACTGAGCCTAAGTGTTATACTCTGGTGTCTATTGTGTTCAGGTGTAACCACTCTAAGGGATTGTTTTCCTATTTCAGCTCATCGCCCATAAGTACCCCTAACAACTAAAAACAAAAAAAAAAACCAAAAACTACCTACACCCGGTTCAAGCAAAACTCTTGGAAAAGAACCGCAGCCCAAAGAAAAACCAAGAGGAGTTACTACACTACCTAAAAAAGAATCTTTTTGGTGTTTTCTTTACACTCACTTCCCTCAAGAAAACTGTCCAGGAGATCTATCGTCAGGAAGAGTCTACTATATTTTATGATTTTTTTTTTGTGTTCGACTTAGACCCTCAAGAACCCCGTCGAATGAGATCCATCGTCGGGACAAGTCAACTTAACTCATTACAACAAGAACATACTTAAAACAACAAGAACAAAAACAAACATAAGGTTTGGTTTTTTTTTTGTGTTCGACTTAGACCCTCAAGAACCCCGTCGAATGAGATCCATCGTCAGACAAGTCGACTTAACTCATTACAACAAGAACATACTTAAAGAAACAAAATTCCAAAGAAAATAAAGGAAAACAACTAACAATGACGTTCCTACATATATACATATACAATGAATTATTCCCCCACCCCACACTTAAAATGAAGACATGTCCTCATGGCAAGCAAAATAAAGCAAAGTGTGGTATAGAAACTTCCCTGAAGGATCAATATTGGTCAGAGACTGTCCCTGGGTCCAGACGACAAGCACGACCTAGTGTCCCAGCCAATCCATGATTTTCTTCTCTGGTTTCACCTGTTGGGCAGCCACTGCATCAACACGTGTACCCAGGTCGGCGATCGAGGTGCGCAGACCAGCCATGTTCTTCTCCAGAGTGTCCAACCTATAACTCCGACGGGTATGCAACATCAGCACCCTGCTCATGAGTGGGAATTTCCTCTCCCACTTCTACTTGCTCGTCTTCCTCAGACTCATCCTCCTCGTCATCACCACCAGCCGCCATCGCGTCTTTTCCAGTGGTAACCTTGTCTGCTCGGACGTCATACTCTTTCTGCACTCTGCCATCTACCGCTAAATTTCCTGGCACCTCGGCTGCAAGGCATAATCTAGTGATGAGAGAGGGAAAGCAGAAGCCATACCTCTTAACTTGGCAGCGAACAAACATCTCCTCATCTATTAGCTTGGCCACGTCAAAGTCATGGCCCGTCATGAAGCACTAGATCAAACACGCATGATGAGCATTCACCTCCGGGGTGTTATGTGACGGGATCAGGCGGTTATTGATCAGATAGAGCCAACACTTCGCTTCAAAAGTGAGTGTCGATGAGTGAATTTTTCCCCCGTACTTATACCACTGAACCTCCTTTCCCGGGGCACAGATGATCGGAAGGAATTCCGTCCACTAAGTGAAGCGTCTACCATACGCCTCATAGCTGTAGTCTGTCTCCGCTACAGGACCTGGCATCCGGTAAGCCCTACGAATGGATTCCACAGAGGCGTCCACCGGCTTCTTCCTCATGATGACCACATAATTCATGCGCTATGGACTGTTTGCATAAAACTCTCTTACTACCATCGCATTTGCATCATCTGGCTCCTCAAAGAACACATCCAACCGACGCCGCATCAGCTCTTCGTACATCCTTGGATAGTCGAACCGGAGGGATGCTGTATCTATGCCCCGTTCTGGTATTTCCACCTTCGATTCCTTCTCAGCAAACTGGTCATGAGCTTTAGAGGATACGAACTTGTTGCTATTATAAGGCCGAGTATCAGTAGACGCCTGAGCTCTCGATGAACCCACTTGTCTGCTGGACGAAGATCCGGTGGCTTGACGCTTTCTGGAGGGTGCCATTATACCTACAATAAGAACATCATTAGCGCATCACCACAAGGTGATCCAACTGTGGTTACTCAGACTTCACCTTTACAATTGGTCACAATTAGCATTTCCATTCACTGGGCATTTAAACAAACACTTGGTGAGCATCATGTACCGGAGCCCCCAATTAATTAATTTGCACCCCAATTACCACCACAATTTCCCCAACTTCACCCAAATAAGTCAAGAGAGACGACTATCCAAATACCACCATGCACAGGCATTAAGTATACATTACGATTACTAAGCAAAAAAATAAGACAAAACTACTACATAAAACAAATTAAAAATAAAACCTAACAAAAAAAAAATTAAAAGAAATGGCAAAGAGAAAACATACTTGTGGTGTGAGAAAATAGTGAGAAGTGAAGAAGTGTGTTGGGGTTTAAATGAGCAAAGAACTTGGGAGGATGAGAATTTGGAGTAATTTGAGGGAGGTAGAGAGAGGGTCGGCTGTTTTTCTTTTTGGGTGGTGAGGGAAAAAGTTTAGAAGAGAAGTGGTTTAGGAGGAGTAGGAGAGGAGTAGGGGTTAGGGTTTTGGGGAAATAATTAAAGTCAAAAATTCAAAATAATAACATAAAAAAAAACTTACACTTACACATGCCAGCGATCTCACTAACGTGGTCGTAGTGCGTTCATAGCGCGGTCATAGCGCGTTTATAGCGCGGTCACTAGCGCGCTCGTGCTAGTAGCATCGAGACGAGGCAAAATGGAGGCCCTTTAGCGTGTCCACTAGCGCGCCCACGCAACTCCCAAGCAAAATACTAGTCGATTAGTGCGGCCACTAGCGCAGCCGCGCTACTCTAGGCCTCAAAACTTTTTCATCTTTTTCTATCTTTTCCTTGGCGTGGCTGGATTCCTCCGTTGCCTAAGCACACCTGCATATGTTAATACTTACAACAATTCATCTACTATTCTACTACAATTAAAGCACTACACGTTGGGTTTCCTCACAACCAGCGCAATAGTTAATGTCGTGGCACGACAATTACAACAAGTCAATGGGCTGCCTTTCATGAAGCGCTTGATTTAACGTTGCGGCATGACGCATGATCTTGCCATCACTCCTCAGTTGTGTATTGGGGTTCCTCCAGAGTTATTACCCTGCTATCTTCTTTTTCTTCACTCATACCAAGGTAATGTTTCAACAGCTACCCATTCACTGTGAATTTGTTCGTCCCATCTTCTGATTAGATCTCTACAGCTCCACTTGGGAACATTTGCACCACCTTGAACGGTCCTGACCATCGGGACTTTAACTTATCCGGGAACAACCTCAATCTGAAGTTGTATAGCAACACTAACTCGCCGGGTTTGAAGTTTTGATCCAAGATGTGCTTGTCATGCATGAACTTCATCCTCTCTTTATATAGTCGAGCACTCTCGAATGCGTGGAACTGGAATTCATCAAGATCATGCAGCCCATTAACTCTGTTGGTGCCCGTTGTTTCCATGTCTAAGTTCAATTGCCTCAGTGCCCACAATGCTTTGTGTTCAAGCTCAACCTGAAGGTGGCATGACTTACCAAATACCAACTTGTATGGTGACATACCAATTGGTGTTTTGAAGGCTGTGCGTTACGCCCACAATGCATCATCCAACTTCTTAGCCCAATCAGTTCTTATTGCATTTACTGTTTTTGAGAGGACGCTTTTGATTTCCCTATTTGATACTTCAACCTTCCCGCTTGTTTATGGGTGATATGGTGAGGTTACCTTGTGGCGAACTCCATATTTCTCCAACAAGCGTGCAAACGCTCTATTGCAAAAGTGAGAGCCACCATCGCTGATTATGGCTCGGGGGGTGCCAAAACGGGTGAAGATGTTTTTATTTAAGAAATTGGTCACTCCCTTTGCATCATTGGTTGGGAGAGCAACTGCTTCGATCCACTTAGAGACATAGTCAACGACAACCAGTATATACTTATTACCGTATGAGCTGACGAACGACCCCATGAAGTCGATCCCCCACATGTCAAATATTTCCACCTCTTGGATTGTGGTTATTGGCATCTCATGATGACGTGATATGTTGCCCGTTTTTTGAAATTCATTGCAGGTTTTGACCCAAGCATGGGCATCCTTGAACAATATAGGTCAGTACAGTCCTAACTCTAGCACCTTCGCTGCTGTTCTGATTCCTCCAAAGTGTCCACCATATGGCGACGCATGACAGGCCTGCAAAATAGAGGGTTGATCTTGCTCAGGGATGCATCACCAGATCATGTTATCAACACATATCTTGAACAATAAAGGCTCATCCCAATAATACGCCCAAAAATTCCGGAAAAACCTTTTCTTTTGAACTGAGGAGAAATCATGCGGTACTAGACCACATGCCAAGTAATTAGCAATATCAGCATACCATGGTGCCTCCTCCATTGTCACGGAAAGTAATTGCTCATCCAGGAAAGTCTCAATGATATCTTCAACCTCTGTTCTGTTCTCTGCCCCTTCGAACCTCGAGAGATGGTCTGCCACTTGGTTTTCTGTCCCCTTCCAGTCACGAATCTCCAGGTCAAATTCTTGTAGTAACAAAACCCAGCGAATCAGGCAGAGCTTCGACTCCTTCTTTGATATCAAGTACCTAATGGTTGCATGGTCAGTATAAACAATAACTTTCAAGCCAATTAAATATGACCTGAATTTGTCAAAGGAAAACACTACAATGAGCATTTTCTTTTCATTGACCGTGTAGTTCAGCTGTGCACCACTCAGCGTCCTGCTAGCATAGTAAATTGGGTACATACTTTTCTCCTTACGCTGCCCTAAAACTACTCCTATCGCATAATCACTGGCATTGCACATCAGCTCGAATGGTTGCTCCCAGTCGGGTGCAACAATGATGGGTGCTGTCACCAGTCTCTTCTTCAGCTCCTCAAATGCCAACTTGCAAACATCAGAAAACACAAAGTGCTGGTCTTTTTCCAGCAGCTTACATAAAGAGTTAGCAATTTTTGAAAAATCCTTGATGAACCGCCTGTAGAATCCGGCGTGCCCTAGGAAACTCTTCACTCCTTTCACTGACGTAGGTGGTGGTAGATTTTCAATTACGTCAACCTTCGCATGATCTACTTCAATCCCTTTTTGGACAGTCTAAGTCCCAACACTATTCCTTCTTGTACCATAAAATGGCATTTCTCCCAGTTCAGCACTAGATTTGTTTCCACACATCGTTTGAGCACCCTTTTGAGGTTATGGAGACAATCTTCGAATGAATCTCCTACCACGGAGAATTCATCCATAAACACCTCCATAATATCTTCGACCATGTTGGTGAAAATGGCTAACACACACCGCTGGAATGTGGCCGGTGCATTGCAAAGTCCAAAGGGCATTCTTCGAAAGGCAAAGATGCCATACAAACATGTGAAGGGCATTTTCTCTCTATCTTCCAAGGCTATTGAGATCTGATTGTACCCCGAGTATCCATCCAAGAAACAAAAACAGGATCGCCTAGCTAACCTGTCCAACATCTGGTCAATGAATGGCAAGGGGAAATGGTCCTTTCGGGTGGCTACGTTTAGTTTCCTATAATCCATGCAAATCCATCATCCGGTGACTATACGAGTTGAGATCAACTCGTTCTTCTCATTTTGTACAACAGTCATTCCTCCCTTTTTCGATACACACTGGACGGGGCTTACCCAATTGATGTCAGAGGTGGGAAAGATGATGCCCACGTCCAGCCACTTGATCACCTCTTTTTTTATGACCTTTTTCATATTCGGGTTCAGCCTTCGTTGATGTTCCCTGGAAGGTTTGTGCCCTTCTTCCAGAAGAATTTTGTGCATGCAGAAAGCTGGGTTGATACCCTTTATGTCTGCCATGGTCCAACCAATGGCAGTTTTGTAATCTTGCAACACCTTCAGTAATTGTTTAACCTGCACAACTAGCAAACCAGATGATATGATATCAGGCAAAGTAGAATTGGAACCCAAGAAAGCATACCTGAGGTGGGCTGGAAGTGGCTTCAGCTCCAGTTTTGGTGGTGTCTCAATTGATGGTTCCTCAGGTGGTGTAGCTCTCTCTTCTAAATAGAGGGGCTCAACTTGAGTTTCCCTCTTCCAAAATCATTGGCCTTCGAGTGCACCCATTATGCCAACCCTTTGCCATGCAATTCCTCTAAATTTGTCAAACAGGCTTCTAACGGATCTTTGGCATTAAGGGTCTCATCTTCATCATGTAGAATCACATCCACCGCTTCCACAAGTGAGCAGTTTGTATATTCACTTGGTTTCCTCATGGATTTTTGGACGTTGAATATCACTTCTTCATCGTTCAACCTCATTTTTAATTCCCAGTCTCACAATCAATCAGTGTTCTCCCACTGGATAAAAATGGCCTTCCCAAAATGATGGGAATCTCCTCGTCTACTTGGCAGTCCAGAATAATAAAGTTCGTAAAGAATACAAACTTCCCCACTTGCACTAGCACATCATCAAGAATCCCTGTCAGTCTTTTTACCGTGCGGTCAGCCAGTTGCAACAGTATAGAAGTCGGCCTACCTCTGCCAATGCCCAGCTTTGTGTAGATTTCTAAAGGCATCAAGTTTATACTGACTCCTAAGTCACACAATGCTTTTGCAAAAGCGTAACTCCCAATGGTACACGGAATAGTGAAGCTACCTGGATCAGACATCTTTTGAGCCATGGGTCTAGTTACTACCGCACTACATATCTGTGTCAGAATTACTGTGGACAAGTCCTGAAAGTCAAATTTCTGCGATATCAGGTCTTTCATCATCTTTGCATAGACGGGCATTTCCCTCAAAGCATCCATTAGAGGAATATTCAATTGAATCTGACGAAGCATCTCCATAAATTCCTGTATGGATCCTCTTTCTTTTGTTTTGCTAATCTCTGAGGGAATGGTGAAGGTATCACTTTTTGTCCACTGCTTGTTGGTTGTTCTTTGTTGGAATTTTGTGGCACAAGAGGAGCCACTTGTTCTGCAACTTGCTCACTTTCTTTGGCCTTACCCTTTTCAACCTGGGCTTGTTCAACCACCACTTCAGTGAGTTCTGCTGATTCATCTATCTTGACTGGAACTGGAGTGGTTGGTGTAGTCTCTCTTCTGGGTTGAGCAACCTCTTGCTCCCTGTCTAAATTTCTCCCATTCCTAAGACTAACTGCCATCAGCTAATTCGGGTTTTGCTCTTTTGGATTAATGTTTGTGTTAGCCGGTAATGCCCCCTGTGGGCGGTTATTCAAGGCCATGGACAGCTGCCCCAGTTGAGTTTCAATCCACTTTTCCTGCATCTTACCATTCGTGCCAATGAGTTGTTGCAGCATACCCCTGATCTCCACCATGTTGCTATCTTACTACTGATGGGGTGGTTTAATATGTCAACTATTGCTGGTTCTGCTGCTGATAGCCTTGTTGTCTCTGATATGGAACCAATTGGCCTTGTGGCTGTACAACTCCAGGTTTTGGCATGTTAGGTCTGTACTGCTGGTTGGGTGCTGGCCCCTATTGTTGTCCTCGTTGCCTCTGAACCCCAAAATTGTTAACATAATTCATATCCTCTCTAAGACCCTGGTTGTCACCTTCTCCATTCCATGAACACACATAAGAGTGATTGATGCAAGGGGTACACAGTCCTCCATTTGTTGTATCAATGATATGCACTTGATTTGCACCCATCTCGTCAATCTTCTTCGTCAGTATACTCATTTGGGTCATGAGTGTTTCTATGTTCTCTACATGTGAATTATTTGGGTCAAGAGGAACTGAATGCACTATCGGTGTTAGGGTCGTACCTCTCATCATCCATCCTGAATTCTGAGCCATCTTGTTAAGAAGCATTTTGCACTCAGTAAATGTCTTGCTCAGAAAAGCACCCCCAGTTGAAGCGTCTACATTTGCTTTCAAATTGTCCGTTAGCCCCATGTAGAATCTCTCGCCGAGCATTTGGTCTGGAATACCATGGTGAGGACACTTCACTAGCATCCCTTTGAATCTTTCCCAAGTCTCCTGCAAGGTCTCAGTGGGCTTCTGCTTGTACTGCAATATCTCGCAATCTGTCTTGCAGTCTTGTTGGGAGGGTAGAACTTATTCAGGAACTGCTTGAATAATTCCTCCCACGTGGCAATGGAGTTTATTGGGAGTGAATTCATCCAAGTCTGAGCTTCTCCAGTCCCTGAGAACGGGAACAATAGGAGCTTGATGGCTTCCAGAGTCACATTTGGATGCCTTTGGGTCACACAAATTGACAGAAAACTTTTCAGGTGTTGTTGAGGATCTTCAATGTGTGACCCGGAGGACAATCCCTTATTCTACAGAAGATGCAGTATATTGTTGGTGATTCGGAATGTCTCTGCTTGTATTTGGGGCACAACAATTACAGTGGCCAGGTTGTCAGTTGTTGGCTGTGCCCAATCATAGAGTGTAGCTTCTGGCACAAGAGGTGCCACCACTCCATCGTTTGGTACAAAAGGTACCCAGTTTTTTTCGTTGACGTTATCCACGTTTTCCATTTCAAGTTGTGGTAAGTGTTTTTCTTTCTTGTTAGCACGGTTTAATGCCCGGAATATTTTCTCGGGGTCTGAGATTCCTTCAAGAAGTTCACCAGTCCTCGAAGAGTTTCTAGGCATACACCTGCATCACACAAGAATTCAAATGTGAGAACTTGAAATGAAAAATTATTTAACACCGTTGAAAATTGAAAACTAATAATTCTAGCAATACTTCTGAGTTGTAACAAATAACACCGTTAGTTCCCTGGCAACGGCGCTAAAATTTGGTCACGCCCAACTATGCCTTATAAAAGACAAAGCAGTCGTTGTAAATATAATCAGGTTTAAAGTCCGGAGTTGAATCCTCATGGAACTAACCTATCTATTACAACTCCCAGTGATGCTAATATAAGCTCAGACAATTTCCGGGTGCAGTAATTTTATCAATAATTGTTTGGATTTATTAACTAAAGGGACTGATATTAAAAACTAACAATATTTAATATTAAAGATAGCTCAATGGTAGAAAGATCTAGGGCAGTGATTTCCCCAATTGCTAGACTAATTCTGACTCTTTTGCTATGATCTCACCGTGTTACTCTATGAGGATTATGAGCTATGGGTTACTGCAATTATCTCTCGATCAACTACAGTAATTTACTAGAGCATTCTCTCGAACTACTCTAGCTGATAATTTATGTAGCTCTAATTTATCCTACCAAAGTTTCGTTATCTCTAACCCCACTTTTAAATTCGAGTAATGAATCTCTTCAATTACCCAAAGGTGGTGTTGGTCAACAACAATCTGACCTGGTATTCTTTCTCAAGCAACACAAAGCAATTAGACATGATTAATCAAGGGCCCATTCAATTAATCACCATACAAAGCATAGTTGAACAATCTTAGATTAAACCCGGATCGATTATAACAATATTGAGTCAAAACTTCATATAACAATTGGTTCCATCAACCCTAGATGAATTGTTTAACTACTCATGCTAAAATGCAAAGAAAGTATAGAATAATTCATCATCCCCAAAATAATGACAAGAGATGGAGAATAGAAAAACGATAATTGTAGCCGTGTCTTCTCACACTTGTTCTCCTCCTCAAAGTTGATCTAAAACAAGTTTAATAAATATATATCCTTTCTTTTGGGTGAGCTGGACCTTTTATAGGTTAAGTGGAATTGTTCCGAAGCTTCCAACTTTACCCCATAAATAACGCGTGCGTAACTGGACTAGCGAGATCCCACTACTGGCCGCGCTAAAGGCAATGTGTTCTGTTTCTGACTGCTGGGCTAGCGCGATCGCGCTACTAGGCGCTCTTTGGCCACACTAGTGGGTGCACTATGGTCGCACTAATGGCCTTCCAATCTGCCTATTGCACCTGGACTAGCGCGGCCACGCTATGGTCGCGCTAATGGCGTATCATTCTGCCGTCGCATTTCTTCTTCCTTCCTTCACACGCTCTTTACTCCAAAGGGTCTTTATAGCTTTAATTTAGCTCCAAACACCATCCTAGGTTCTCATAAGCACAACTTGCTCCTGCGAAACATAAAATCCACAATTAGAGCCATTTCAACATCATTTACCCTTCCTAGGACAGTGAAGCATAATGAAGTTGGAGTATAAATAGACGCTAAACTACATGAATCTAGCCTAGTATCAACCCTCTTCAATGAGACTGATAATCTGTATTTCTGAGGATCGAGTTATTGTCATTGACTTATTGCCTTGCCGTCATTTCCCGAGCTTTTTTCCTAACACTATTATTCTGGTGAATTGATTTTCAAAGTGAATTTACTACGTTGATTCATTACCTCCTGCCCTGCTTAGCTGTTAGTAATATAGTGATTTAAAATAAAAGAATTAATATCATGCTACCTGTTACGTGGCGCCTTCCTGAGATTCCTTGGAAGGGAGAAGTAAGGCTAAGCAACTGATGTCAGTGCAGCTGCTGTCCGCCAACTGAGGTCCCCTTCGTACGCTAGACAATATTGTTAGTGTCTTATGGGAAGCCTGCTGTCAAGAACAATTGAGATAACAGTAAAGAGAATTGAAAGAAAGCTTGATTGCATAAATGAAAACTATTACAAAAGAAGGCAACAGTGTCGAGGGGGAGAGACACCAGTACAGAGAATTTCTTGCTAGAAAGTTTTGATTGCTTGATCCCTCTAATAATGCTTAAAAAAAATAAACCAAAGCTACAAGACTTGACCTAACTTAGCTAGAGGAACATAATGAAATTACATGGAATAAAACTACTCTATATTTTCAATGAAAAGGACTTAGTTTCCTACAAGGTAGAAACAGGTCCATTGTCAGCAACTTTGTCTTTGGCATCACGATCTGCGCGTGCGGCATTGTCTCCGTGCACGGCGCTGTTGGTAGCTGCTTGCGGCTGGGCGCTAGCGAGGGATACCAGTGGGGCGGCAGAGGCACATGCGCACTTGTCACTTGGTGCAGCGAAGACCACGGGGTTGTCCGTGGTGCTAGGCATTGAGAGGCTTGCCAGGACGCCACGGGGCGTGTCCAAGGGATCATAGGGCATGGCTGGAAAGTTTCCCATGACATTTTCCCCCACCTGAGTTGGCGACATCCTCGGTGCCTTACTTGTAATATAATCTTCAATTAGGCTCTTATAGGCTTTGAGGTTTGTTCCCCTCTCCCAAGTATTCTCCTCTACATCACACCCTTTCCATTTCACCAAGAACTCTTGGTGATCCTTCCTTGAGGCATGAATAACCCGATCATCAAGAATAACTTCGGCACGCCTTTTCTCGGTTGAATTGGGGCCTCGAATACTGGGTATTGTGAGTTGGCTTCGTGAAGGATCCTCCGTGTCTTCCCTAAAATATTTCAGAAGACTGACATGGAAGACGAGATGGATTTTCCACCAAGCTGTGGTATCCACCCGGTATACAACCTTCCCAATGCGCCTTTCAATGGATAAATGTCCAATATATTTTTGCAATAGGCAAGGGTCATGGACCCCTGCAAACAAGTACCGCTTTGGGATTTTGACCATCACTTTGTCTCCTACTTGGTATTCAACAAAGCGACGATTCTGATCAACATTCCTCTTCATCCGCTTTTGGGCTTTGACAAGATAGCTCCGCACTACTCCAAATTTCGCTTCCATTCTTTTGAGAAGCTTGCAGAACGAGGAGATTTTGACATTTTTGGTGCATTCACGGTATGTGGGAGTAGCGGTTTCTGTCCGGTAACAATTTCAAAAGCGCTTTTGTTTGTACTAGACCTCTTTTGTGAATTGAAATACAGTCGAGCAACATACAGAAGCTTCACCCAATTCTCTTGCGATCCGGTAACAAAGTGGCGGAGATATACCACTGAACCGCTCCGTCTGGCCATCAGATTGCAGATGAAAGCTTGAGCTATGACTCAATTTTGATCCGAGGCACTTAAATAGTTGGGTCTAAAAGTTGCTAATGAAGCTTGAATCGCGATCACTAACGATGTCTTTGGGCAGGTCCCAATATTTGACGACATGCGAGAAAAAGAGTCGAGCTGTATCTTCTGCTAATATATATTGAGATGCTGCAATAAAGGTGGCATACTTAGAAAACCGATCCACCACAACCAAGATTGTTGTGAGGTCTCCGACCTTGGGCAATCCGGTGATGAAATCTAGATACACGCTTTCCCAAGGTCTATTTGGAACAGCTAGTGTTTCCAAGAGTCCCGCTTGTGTCAAGCGGTCATACTTGTCCTTCTGGCATACTAGACAAGTCCTCACATACTGAGTGACATCATCGGCCATTTAAGGCCAATAATATGCACGACGAAGTAAGCCCATGGTGCGTTTTTCGCCGGGATGGCCGGCCCACAGAGTGTCGTGACATTCCGCCAGAAGGGTTCTTCTCAGATCTCCTCCTTTAGGAATATATAATCGGTTCCCTTTTACCTTCAGGAACCCATCCTCCATGTAAAATTGGCGAGTTTTGCCCTTTCCTACTAGATCAACCAAATATTGTACAACAGGATCCTTGATGAGTAGATCCTGTATCTGGTCTTTTATGGTGGTAGCTACTTCACTCCCCCTTAGAGTGGCGAGTAGGCACACTGATGCTAGATCAGCTCTCCGACTGAGCGCATCAACAACATGATTAGTCTTCCCACTTCGGTACTCCAGGTTGAAGTGAAATTCTGCTAGGAGTTCCTGCCATCGGGCCTGTCAGCCATTCAGCTTCGGTTGGGTCATGAAATGACTAACATCTGTGTTTTCTGTCTTGACCACGAACGGGGATCCCAGCAGATAAATGCCTCCGAAGGCGTAAGCAATGAACGACCGCCAGTAATTCTTTCTCATGGGCAGCATAGCGTCGCTCTGCATCCTTCAGCTTTCGGCTCTCGTATGCTACGGGATGCCCGTCTTGTAGCAAGATCCTGCCAAGAGCATAGTCAGAAGCATCCATTTGTACCTCGAATGGCTTGGCCAAATCAGGAAGGGCCAAGACGGGGCAACTAGACATAGCCGCTTTTAATGCGTTGAAGGCCTCCGCTCGTCTAGGACCCCAATCCCAAGGCGTGACCTTCTTGAGGAGTTCTGTCAATGGCACTGTGATAAGGGAGTAATTCTTCACAAATCACCGATAGAAATTGCATTGGCCAAGGAACGCCCTCAAGGCGTGGATATCATTGGGTGGCGGCCAATCTGTGATGGCTTGGATCTTTTGCTGGTCCATCTTGATCCGCCCTTCCTCAATGACATGTCCGAGGAAGTCGATATGTTTTTGCACAAAGGAGCACTTGTATAGCTTTGCGTATAATTCATGATCCCGCAACCGGGCTAGGACCTTCCGCAAATGCTCCAGGTGTTCTTCCAGTGTTTGTCTATAAACCACAATGTCATCCAAATAGACCACCATGAATTCGTCAATATACTCTTGGAAGACTTGGATCATCAGGGTGAAAAATGTAGCTGGAGCATTAGTCAAGGCGAATGGTATAACTAGGAAGTCGAACGACTCATATCTTGTCACACAGGTCGTTTTGTGCTCATCGCCTTCAGAAATTCGAACATGCCAATACCCTGTCTTCAGGTCAATTTTCGTGAACACCGTCGCACTCCCTAATCTATAGAACAAGTCTTCCATAAGCGGAATAGGATACTTGTTCTTCACAGTGATTTTATTTAAAGCCCGATAATCCACACAGAGTCGTAGACTATTATCATGTTTCTTTTGGAAAAGCACAGAGGACACATATGGGGACTTGGAGGGTACAATGATCCCTGTGTCTAGAATCTCCGTCAATTGTCCCCGAAGCTTGGTTAGTTCGGGTTGTGACATTCTATAAGGTGCCCGGGCAGGTGGATTTGCACCCGGCACTAACCCAATCATACGGTCCACAGTGCGCCTAGGCGGAAGTTTCTTTGGCATCTCCTGTGGCATGACGTCTTCAAATTCTAGTAGTAGCTCCTTTGCGGGTGTAGGAATGGGACCCGATGAGTGTTCTACCTCTTCAATGCATAGGGTATCCAGGAACATAGGTTCATGTCTTTTGACTCCCTTCTTCAGCTGCAAGGCCGAGATGTTCTCAGCAGCCATTTTCATGGGCATGCACGGGATAATGCAGGTCTTGGCCGCATTTTCTCCCATCATGAGAACCATGTCCGCATATGGTACGGGCATGGTGTTGGTTTGCCTCAAGAATTCCATACCAACTATCAACTCGAAGTCATCTATGATCACCATGCGCAAGTTGAACTTTCCTTCATAAGGACCCATCTTCACTGGTACTTCCTTGGCTATTCCACCCAGTGGCTGAGGAGGTGAGTTGATAGCCTTGACATGGCCTCTGACCTTTCCTACAACTATGCCAAGGCGCTCTACCTGCATTGAGGCCAAGTAGTTGTGGGTAGCACTTGTATCTATCATCGCCCTAATGGGCTTGCCATTTACCTTCAGTTCAACGAACATCAAGGTCCTCTCTTGTTTAGGAAGTGTCCCTTTCTTCATCTTCTTTTTCCCTTTCTTGAGGATTGGGCAGGGGTCCTTCTTTTTACGGATACCAGCACTGGTTCCCGCTAATGCCTCATAAATAAAACCCACAACTGCATTGAAGGCACCGACTGGTTCGGTCTGCTCCGCATCGTCTTCTTCATCATCCATCCCATCATCATAAGCTTGATGGCGTTTGTCTGTGCATGTGAGCATTCGTTATTCTAATGTGGCCCGCCGCAATGACGCCATCCGGAGGGAGGCTTTCTTCCCCGATCATTATTGTTTGACGCAGTATTGTTCCCGCCTGAGGAAGGAGACTTAGCTTTGGGTGCACTCCTATCTCCCCCACTTCTGCTATGGCCACCACTATTAGGCTGGCCTCCTTTGTATCCCGCTCGGACAAGCAGTTGAGGCCTATCCTTCTTAGTTTCCACTTGATAGTCCCCAAGTCATTCCGCTGCTTGGATCGCCTTGGGTAGGGTATCTACCCGTTGTCTTTGCAGTTCCATGCGGGCATAAGGTTTCAATCCTTCCAGGAATGTGAAGAGCTTGTCTTTGTACGCCATGTCACGGATGTTCAACATGAGCGCAGAGAATTCTCGCACGTAGTCCCGCACTGATCTGATCTGTCGGAGCTCCCGTAGTTTTCTCCTTGCATTGTAATCAACATTCTCGGGGAATAACTGTAAACGTATAGCTGCTTTCAGTTCTTTCCATGTCTCCAAAGCATCTTCACCGACCCTGATGGCTTCGTACTTTACTCTCCACCAGAGCTTAGCATCACCCTGAAGATACATGGCAACAGTTTCTACCTTCTTGGCTTTTTCTAGGCCTCCTGCGGCATTGAAGTACTGCTCGATGTCGAAGATGAAATTCTCCACTTCTTTAGCATTCCGATCTCCACTGTATGGCTTTGGCTCAGGAATTTTCAATTTTTGTTCCATGGGGACGAGGTTCACAGCACCCCCGATTTGATTTCCACCTCCTCAAAGCAAGCCTTGTAGAGCAGCATTAACAACATTGAGCTGGCCTGTCAAGGTGTCTATAGTTTTCTGCATGGCAGTCACCCTATCTACCTCTTGTGCCCTGTAGGCTAAATCCTCGGTACGCTCCTGTCGGAGGTCCTCGAATTTACCAAACATTTTGGCTTCCTCAGTAGCTGTCGTTTGTCGGTCTCCTTCAGAGTTGCGAGTGATGTTTTCCATGTTAACTTCGGCCTGGATCATTCTACGGTCCAGGTCGTCCAACCTTTGCACTAGGTTGGTTTGTAGTTCATGCACCCGTATTTACAATGGGTCGTAATACGTCAACCGTCTCTTCAAGGGCCGCAATGCGTTTCCCATGATTCATCATGGTCAGAAATGGTGGTAATGGCAATGGGTTCCCTCATCCGATGTCGAGCCTAGGCTCTGATACCAACTGTTAGGTGGTGTCTTCCTGAGATTCCTTGGAAGGGCGACGTAAGGCTAAGAAACTAATGTCAGTGCAGTTGTTGTCCACCAACTGAGGTCCCCTCCGTACGCTAGACGAGATTGTCACTGCCGCACGAGAAACCCGATGTCAAGAACAATCGAGAGAACAGTAAAGAGAATTGAAAGAAAGCTTGATTGCACAAATAAAAGCTATTACAAAAGAAAGCAACGTGGTGTCGAGGGGGAGAGACACCAGTACAGAGAATTGCTTTCTAGAAAGTTTTGATTGCTTGATCCCCCCTAATAATGCTTAAACAAAATAAATCAAAGCTACAAGACTTGACCTAACTAAGCTAGAGGAACATAATGAAATTACATGGAATAAAACTACTCTATATTTACAATGAAAAGGACTTAGTTTCCTACAAGGTAGAAACAGGTCCGTTGTCAGCAACTTTATCTTTGGCATCACGATCTGCGCGGCGACATTGTCTGTGCACGCGACGCTGTTGGTAGCTGCTTGCGGCTGGACGCTAGCAAGGGATATCGTTGGGGCAACAGAGGCACATGAGCGCTTGTCACTTGGCGCAACCAAGACCACATGATCGTCCGTGGCGCTAGGCGTTAGGAGGCTTGTCAGGATGCCACGGGGCGCGTCCAAGGGGTCATGGGGCATGGCTGGATAGCCGCCCATGACATACCTTGTGTGACTTCTAGGTTAAGACTCGCCGTATATTTTGGTATTTACTATTTCTAATAGTTGTTACATTTTACTTCAGTTAATTACTCAACTTAATATCCTTAACCTGTCTGAGATTTTTATTTCAGTTAAAAAGGAATCTTTATTATGTCTTAATTTAATAAACCCTATGTTAAATTTAATAGCTTATTTGATGTTGTATTTTATTTGGAAATGTAATTCTTCTTCACTTAAATAATTTCTAAAATAAACCCATCTTTCTCACTGATTTCCTACTTGGTCTAGAAACTGTACTATTACTTTATGATATATAAGTAAAAATCTCTTGGACACCTTAACTAGCATGTCACATGGATATTATGTATTGAGTAGCATGTGAATTTTTCCGTGGAAAGTAGGATGGAAATATATAGGCACAAGGTGCCATGTGTGTTAAAGGTTTGGAAGTTGTGATTATGATATGAGATTATGAGGATTGGGATTGTTGGAATTGTGTATTAGGAACGATTCAATTGGTTGAGTTAACATCATTTTCCCTACTTGAACCCGTTTATGCTTCATCCGAACCCCAACTATGTTGTTGTTCAGTTACTTGGTTAATTCTCATTGTTATTCGTGTTTTCCTCTTATCGTTACTACTATTTGCAATTTGATATCCTTCTGCTATTGGTATTACTCTGATAGTCCTCTCTTATTAGATTTAAGCCATATCCTGCAGGTTATATATTCGGTAGTGTCTTGACCTGGCCTCGTCACTACTCTACTGAGGTTAGTCTTGATACTTACTGGGTACCACCGTGTTGTACTCATACTACACTTCTACACATATTTTTGTGCAAAACCAGGTACTTCAGATTGGGTTGATTTTGAGACTTATGCTTAATGTGGCTGGAGACTTCAAGGTACACCTGCTAGGCGTTCGCAGGTACCGAAGTCACCTTCTGTTGTATTTATTTCCATTGTTTCCTTTTGTTCAGGAACAATGTTATTCATTATGTATAACTACTCCTAGAAAGTCTTATGACTTGTACTACTAGTTTTGGGATTGTAAATTGTACAGACATTTCTATTTCAAAATTGATTGATGTTAGCAAATATTATTGCTATTCCTGTTAATGTTAGGCTTACCTAGTTTTAGAGACTAGGTGCCATCACGACTCCTTCGGAGAGATTTTGGTTCGTGACAAGTTGGTATCAGATCCCTAGGTTCATAGGGTCTACACGTCATAAACAGGTTTAATAGAGTCTTGCGGATCGGTAAGGAGATGTCTGTACTTATCTTTGAGGAGATACGGAAACTATTAGGAAATTCCACTTCTTTCATTCCTTGTCATGCGACATCGATTCAGCTTGAAGCATATTTCTTATGTTCCTTTACACCCACTCGTGTATGATATTACGCTCTCAGTGTCCGCTATGCGTCAGTGGTTCGTGATGCTACAGATGGGTTACGATGGAGCCAGGGATGCTCAGGCATTGTCTCAACGTGTCGTCCAGACTGAAGAAGTGGAGGTATTGAAGTACCATTCAGTTGTTCACATGGTGTGCAGCAGGTCCCGACATCTGGTTGACAAGTACAAGCTTGGGAAGGTTTAATTGGTTGACTAGTCGTCGCGATCATGGTAGGGTCACGAGGTGGATGTTTATTGAGGATAGTTGGTGGTACTAGAGACTATGTAGTTCGTATGAGATTTCTACTCAGTGGAAGGTACATACTATCATTCAAGGCACTGAAGGAAGCGAGTTTGACTGTCAAAAGAATGGACATGTGCTTAGTGGATGAACTGGAGTACCTTGTGATTGGTGTTGTACGAGCTGTGAAGGTTAGTTTTGCGGATCATCAGATGTTGTTTTCTCTGGCTTCGCGCAAAGTGTGGTATTCAACTAGCGGCATTCAGATTGTAGAGTCAGGTGTTACCTCAATTTTGGCCGAAGAAGTGTATATAGATGGTATTGGAAGGTTCCCGAAATTTGTATATGACTAAGATATTAGATCTTACATGGGATGATGTTGGGGCTTATGGTGTTTCTATGTCATTAATGTATTTTAATTTCAGTATCAAAAGGGGGTCGGAGAAATAGCTTCATATTCATAGAAGGTCTATTCAGCGTGGCTATCTCGGTAGGGGGATCATGGGTGCTTCAGGGGAAATACGGTGGTTTATGAGTTGCTGGGCTACGTGGGTTGTATTAGGATTTTCTGCACTGAGGTTTGGTTGGGTTAGTTGTGTATCGACAGGGAGAAGTGTTACCTCAGAGGAAAGACTGGGAGTAACCGAAGAAATGGGCCAGCTCTATGGTGTTGGATCAGCATAGCAATGGAAGTAATTGGTCTTTTTTGAATGGGAATTCCCTACTGGAATTTGTGGAAATATTCTTGGGTTGGATGGTTTGTGTGGATCGGTTGAGTTGGGAAGATGTGGTCCTAATAGTTAAGTTGCATGCGGATGGATCTCGGAGAGTTCTCGATGGTTTCGGTAACGGCTTGAGTCGGTTGGCTGCTATGGGTATAAGGAATATGTTGTACATTACGGTTTTCTCCTGGAGGGATATCATAAGTTAATAGAAGGTTGGTGTTATTGGATATCATATGTGAAGAACGTGCATTTTAGGAAATACCCTTGAGTTTTGGTTTGCGGGTGCGTGGCCATATGCATGGTGATTACTGGGTTTTGAGGCTTTTGAGGTTCATGTTTTGTTACGCGGACGGAAAATCTATATGGGTGCTTCAGAAGATGATGGGGTGTGAGTGATGTATCCATTCGACTAGCGTAGTTGAGTTCAATTATGGAAAATTCGGTATTCCTGAGGTTTTGGGGCTAGATGTCCCCATATGCGGGCTATTTCTTGTTTGCAGATTGTGAAGGCATGTTGAGAATGGGATAACTGATAACATAAATTATCGATAGGCTGCTATGGACTTTTGGGAGGATATTTACCTATTTGGGAATGATCAGGATTTGGGTTGGGGGATATTTGAAAGCTCAACGAGAATACGTATTTTATATCAAGTTAAGTTTGGGTGCTCTTGTGAGATTGTTATCACGGTTATGTTACCAGGCAAAATGGATATTATTTTTGCCCCTGGCCTATGTTATGTGCTACTCTCTTATGTTGTGATGGGCTGGGAGGTTGTATGATTATTCTCCACGCATGTTGTAATTCCATTCGTGCCTTATGGCGATGTGGGCGAAATGGCCCTCGTGATGTTTCTTTATTCCATGTTTTGTTAATTCTATTCACTTTTCTCACAGTTATAATTTTGCACTCTACTATATTTGATATCAGTATTCATGTGATCAGTGAACCTGAGCACTTTGGCTTGATGAGTATCTAGGAGCGGGTTGCACGTCACAGTGGATGTTATGTGGGATACCCTTTCCTTGTGTTTATTTGGTGTTTTGTTTTCCCTCTATGGGATGATTTAATGAAACTGTACTTTTTTTGTTACACATGTTGTACTTGTTAGATAATCCTTATACCTTGCTTTCCTTCTATTTGTACTACATAAATGAGTTATTGCTGAGTTGGTGTACGAGCTTTGTGGCATGATAATCCGTGTGGTTCCGTGATGAGTTGTTAGTTGGGTTGCTTGTATTGGCTGAGATGAGTTTCTTAGACCTGAGATTCTCACTATCGTATTAGGGGTGAGGAGTGTTTGGAAGTATGAGGATGTTTTTGCTAAGATTTGGGCAATGTCCCTTGACGGACGAGAGAGCTTCTTGACTTGTTGACTTCATGAACGGTTATGAGTCCCCGTATGTTTCTTTGTCATGGGCAGCATTGTGGAGGTCCGAAACAAGGTTCTATTCCATGTGAAGTGTATTACCGATGTCCAGAATGTTATTTGGGCAGCTGTGATAGTCAGAAGTTATTGCTACGGGCATTTGAGTTGTATGGAACATCGTGTGATTGTACCCTGGGTTGGAATTATGGCTCGATTCGGTTTGTTCAGGTTTATACAATGAGATGATGCGAAATTCGGGTCCTATGATGAATTTCAGATGTTGAGATTTGGATTATGTCCTAAGGTTATGGACTAAGGAGGAAGTGAGATATTTAGTTAAATTGTGTTATCAGTCCTACATAGGTTTGGGTGATGGGGAATCACCCCTAGGTGTATGTATGGTGAGCTCATGTAGTGGTTTGATGGCTTTGGAACAACTCTTGGCACGTTCGAGGACAAACGTATGTTTAAGCGAGGGAGAATGTAACGACCCGACCGGTCGTTTTGAGAATTTTCACTTCGCTCGATAGTTTGGGGGCACAAGTAGCTCCGTATGATATATTAGGACTTGTGTGAAAATTTGAGTTCATTCCGAGTTGATTTGATATGTTTCGGCGCGAGTTTTTGGAAGTCGAAAGTTCGAAAGTTCATTAAGTTTGATTTGAGGTGTGCTTCATCGTTTCGATGTTGTTATGCGTGATTTAAGGCCTCGAGTAGGTCCGTGTTTTGTTATGGGACTTGTTGGTAAGTTCGTACGGAGTCCCGAGGGGCTCGAGTGAGTTTCAGATAGGTTTGGGCTGTATTGCACTCGTTTTTCTTATGTTTTAACGTTGTTTTTTCAAGCATAAATGGTACCACATTAAACAAATGAGTTCCGATTTATGTTTTGATTGAAGCATTTGATCTGTATCGTAATTAAGGAGCCATAACAAAAAGAATCATCAAATTTGGACATCGTATGAGGATTTTATGGTCATTTTACTAAGAATTGGGCTGTTAGATTTTCAGATTAATTACGAAATTGCCATTGACTTATGATATTGATATTATATGGTGGGATCGGGTTGCGCGCCGCAGTATATCTTGTATTTTGGTATCCCCTGTTTTAATGTATTAGCTTCAGTTCCTTCGTACGAGACTCTGATAATCTGTATTTATGGTTTTCACTGTGTTTTGAGGATCGAGTTATTGTCCTTGACTTATTGCCTTGCCATCATTTCCTGAGCTCTTTTCCTAATACTATTATTCTGGTGAATTGATTTTCAAGGTGAATTTACTACGTTGAGTCATTACCTCCTGGCCTGCTTAGTTGTTAGTAATATAGTGATATAAAATAAAAGAACTAATATCATGCTACCTTGTGTGACTTCTAGGTTAAGACTCGTCGTATATTTTTTTATTTACTATTTTTAATAGTTGTTACATTTTACTTCAATTAATTTCTCAACTTAACATCCTTAACCTGCATGAGGTTTTTATTTCACTTAAAAAGGAATCTTTATTATGTCTTAATTTAAAAAACCCTATGTTAAATTCAATAACTTATTCGATGTTGTATTTTATTTGGAAATGTAATTCTTCTTCACTCAAATGATTTCTAAAATAAACCCATCTTTCTCACTGATTTCCTACCTGGTCTAGAAACTGTACTATTACTTTATGATATATAAGTAAGAATCTCTTGGACATCTTAACTAGAATGTGACACGGATATTATGTACTGAGTATCACGTGGTTTTTCTGTAGAAAGTAGGATGGAAATATATGGGCACAAGGTTCCATGTGTGTTAAAGGTTTGGAAGTTGTGATTATGATATGAGATTACGAGGATTGGGATTGTTGGAATTGTGTATTAGAAACGATTCAATTGGTTGAGTTAACATCGTTCCCTACTTGAACTCATTTATGCTTCATCCGGACCCCAACTATGTTGTTGTTTAGTTACTTGGTTAACTCTCGTTGTCATTCGTGTTTTCCTCTTATCGTTACAACTATTTGCAATTTGATATCCTTCTGTTATTGGTATTACTCTGATAGTCCTCTCTTGGTAGATTTAAGTCATATCATGCAGGTTATATATTCGGTAGTGTCTTGACCTGGCCTCGTCACTACTCTACCGAGGTTAGACTTGATACTTACTGAGTACCACCGTGTTGTACTCATACTATACTTCTGCACATCTTTTTGTGCAGAACCAGGTACTTTGGATCGGGTTGGTTTTGAGACTTATGCTTGGTGTGGCTGGAGACTTCAAGGTACACCTGTTGGGTGTTCGCAGGCACCGAAGTCACCTTCTATTGAATTTATTTCCATTGTTTCCTTTTGTTTAGGAACTATGATGTATTCATTATGTATAACTACTCCTAGAAAGGATTATGACTTGTACAACCAGTTTTGGGATTATAAATTGTACAAAGATTTCTATTTCGAAATTGTTTGATGTTAGCAAATATTGTCGTTATTCCTGTTAATGTTAGGCTTACCTAGTTTTAGAGAGTATGTGTCATCACAACTCCTTCGGAGAGATTTTGGGCCGTGACACCAGATTTCTTCCCTTTAAAGTCCCTAAATTTTTTCTTCTTGTTACTACTACCCTGTTATGCAGCAATGAAGTAAGCTGAGTCTCCAGGGTACAGAGGAGAATCATGTATTTCTCTTTGGTTCTCATCTTGGATAATCACAGAATAGGCTTGTCCAAGAGTAGGCAAAGGATAACTCAAAAGTATGTTGCTCCTCACACCTATATAGGTGTCATTCAATCCCATCAGAAACTGCAAAAGCCTCTGATCCTAGTGAGTATTCATATTTTTTTCTTTAGCTACACACAAACATTCACATGAGAAGGTGGAAAAGTTTACCAAGGTGTCCAGCTCATCCCACAAACTTTTCATCTTTGTTAAATAACTGGACACACTTGAGTTTTCTTGAACTACATCACTCAGTTCCTTCTGTAACTGGAATAATTTTGCTCCATTAGTCTGACCAAACCTATCTTCTAAATCCTTTCACATATCCTTAGCACTATATGAGTAGAGCACACTCTCAGCTATCTCCTTTGACAGAGAGTTTAGTAGCCAAGATAAGACCATGTCATTGCACCTAGCCTAGACATTTTGAAGTCCAGAGTTTTCATCTGGAATGGAGATGGTTCTGTCTATGAAGCCAAGCTTGTTCTTGGTAGATAGAGCTATAAAGACAACTCTTCTCCAAGCTCCATAGCTTTTTTCATCAAAAGCTGAAGACACCAGGTTCATTCCTGGGTAGTTAGAGGGGTGAAGGAAGAAAGAGTGGCTAGAACCAATCACACCTTTCTTGGATGAATCAGTTGTGACTGTTGGAGTTGCTGCAACATCAGAAGAATCACCTATTTTCAGAAGAGAAAGAGGACTGGGTGAGGAGAATGAAAAGACGGTTTCAAAAACTTTAGCAGGTTAAGAACCTACTCTGATGCCATGAAAAGAGGGAATAGATATTTTGAAAGCAATTTTAATTGCTAATTGTATTCAGTGTGTTTTCATCTTTATAGAGTCCCTGTTCTATCCAAATTATCCTAGGTACTATGTCTATATATGACACTATACAATATGTGTATCTGTAACAAATTTTGTCGTACTATTTATACAATGTAAGAAAACAAAATAAATAGCTGGCATAGTGTAGAAAGTTCTCTTTTGATATATCTGTTGCTTTGCTTTGCCATTTTGAATGGCCTGATTGTGAATCACGTGGCTTGATCTCCTTCAAGGGCAAGGTTGAAATTTCACAAACCAAATATCAATTTGGGTTTAGCTTATTGTGTTCAAACGTGAACATTTTTGTACTTTGTCTTCTTACCTTCTCTTTCTTCTTTTACTAAACCCACAACTTATCTTCTTTCCGATTTCTTTCTAAATCAATAGGAGAATTCTGATTACGATTGTGCGTAGCGTTTTTAACAATGTAGGAATTCCATATAATATAGCAGGTGCAAGTGTAAGATTTTGAAACACAAAAAATGTATTTGCAGTTGAATCATATTCTCATGAGTGTTTAGAGTAATTTATCCTAAAAATATCTGCAGTTGAATCATATTACATGGGTGTTTAGAGTAATTTATCCTGAAAATATTGCAGTTAAATTATATTACATGAATGTTTGGAGTAATTTATCCTAAAAATATCTTACAGAGTTTGAAGTGAGACAATAATTTATCACAATAAGTTTTAATGAGACAAATTGTAAACACATGGGCATGCAAGGGTATTTCATAACACTCATAAACTCCATGAATTATTGGTGTAAATATGAGATACGGATAAATCCTTTATTTGCCACCTCTTTCAAAATTATTGTCCTTTTAGATTTATTTATAACAGACCTTACTATTTCAGAAGTGAAATTTATTAATGTCCGCCAATGAAACTTTAGCCTGTACTTCCAAATTGTACCTTTCCTGGGTCTTAATTTATTACCTGAATTGCTGTCCATCCTAACGGTAAGTCCCCAGCTTCCAATGCTCAGTAATTAAAAACATTTCGAACGTACACAATTTAGAGTTTGTTAGAATTTGTCTAATATCAACAAGCACAATTTTATAAAAAGAAGATTAAAAGGGGATTCACAGCTACGAAAATCTTTTACATATGCTATTGGTTTAGGTGTTATGCTAATCTATTAAAGTTTCTAAGAGGTTTTATAAAACAAAATAAGATTAATTATGTGATTAATGTAATTGTTTTTTCGACTTTTAATGTAACTTATCATTTTCGTAAGTACGAAATAATGGTCAACAGCTCTTTTCCCAATAGCAGAATCAGATAATCCTTATCTTATTTTATGTATCCATTATTGACCGACTATAGAAGGAGAAAATTAATAAGGAGAGTTTTGGAAATTGCTAAAAATTAAAGAGGGAAAGTGAAAACTTTTTGAGCTCAAATATAAACTCTGAAATCATATTTTAACTCTATTAAAAGGTTAGGTAATATTTTAAAGAGATATGAAATAAATCTATGTTTTATTACTTTTCACTGCAAAAAAAAAAAAAAAAAAAAAACATTTTCCACAAATAAAAAATAACAAATACCAAAAAGGCGAAAACAAATGGCAGTTCTTTCCTTGTCTTTTTCTTGATATTTGTCCAATTATTTAATGTCATCCAATTTTTTCACAAGAATCCTCCCATAAAGTTTCTAAACAATGGATAAGATTTGGTTAGTCATTCTTTTTCCTAGAATAGATATGTGATGCTCAAACTTTTGAGTGTAAAGAATTAATGAATGGTCTTTAATTAGCTTGACCATATGGATCAAGTCAAACTCGAAATTTTCATAATTTCCCGTGAATTGTGTTGGTTTTCACAAATTTCCTCAAAATCAGAAAAACCTCAATTAATAAAAAACAAAAAGACACGACCAAAAGAACAAGTCTATTATAGTTTTGAACAGAAATAAATGGGAGACCGATCCTATTTTTTTGGAACATTAGGAAAGAGAATAATAATGTGTCCACAAATTATGCGCTGAAAAAATGAAATCGCACACTATAAAAAGGCATGAATTGGGAGGAGAATGACATAATTCCAGCAAATAAACTTAACTGGAGAGTCCGAGGCAAAGACCTATCCTTTCCTCCTAACGCTTTGTCTCTCGTCTCCCATATGTAGTCTATGCTGGTACCTATTTAAAAAAAATCAATACATATCTATATAAAAAAGAACAAAAAAAGAGCAAAAACTCAATCTACGTAAATAAACTAGTTTTATCGGAGGGTATTAAAAAACAAAAAATTTAACAAAATGTCGACAGCTCAGGTAAACAACTCCAAGATCACAGTCTATGTGGTATCATGTTGGATCTTTGCTGCCTTTGGAGGGCTTATGTTCGGTTACGATATTGGTATTTCAGGTTTGTATATTTTTCTTTTTCTGTTGATAAAATCATAGTAACATGATCATTTAATCAAAATATTTCAGATTTGATATGTCATATAATCTGTTCTTTAATTCGTTTGGTGATTAAATCAGGAGGAGTATCTGGTATGGATGATTTCTTGATAAAATTCTTCCCAAATGTATATGAAAGAAAGTTACATGCAAAGGAGAACAACTACTGTAAATATGACGATCAACTTCTCCAGCTATTCACCTCATCCTTGTACCTATCAGCTTTGGTTGCTAGCTTTTTTGCTTCAAAAGCCTGCCAATTGTTAGGTCGTAGACCCACCATTTTCATGGCTTCTGCTTTTTTCATTGCCGGCGCTGTCATTAGTGCTGCCTCTGAAAACAGATGGATGCTCATTGTTGGTCGTATTTTGTTTGGTGTTGGTGTTGGCTTCGGAAATGAGGTACCACAACAAATAACTTTCTTCTAATATTGAAACTGTAAAATGGACAAAAAAAACTAATGGTTATATTACTGTTTTGGTTGTTGCAGACTGTTCCTTTATTTTTGACAGAAGTAGCACCAATCCAACTTAGAGGAGCTGTGAATATTCTCTTCCAACTGTTCGTAACAATAGGAATATTCATCGCGAATCTGGTTAATTATGCAACATCAACTATGCATCCAAATGGTTGGAGGGTGTCACTCGGGCTTGCGGCTGTTCCAGCTCTTCTTCTTCTAATTGGTTGCTTTGTCATCACTGATACCCCAGCAAGTCTGATCGAACGTGGCAAAGAGGATCAAGGCAAAGCAGCACTAAAGAAAATCAGGGGAGTTGAAGATGTTGAAGTTGAGTACAAAGAAATAGTGGCTGCTTGTGAACAAGCCAAGCAAGTGAAACATCCATTCAGGAACCTCATAAAAGCTACAAGTGTTCCACCACTTGTGATTGCCATATTTTTGCAGATATTCCAGCAATTCACTGGAATTAATGCCATTATGTTCTATGCTCCTGTTTTGTTCCAGACCATGGGTTTCAAATCTGACGGTGCACTTTTGTCCGCTGTCATAACTGGGCTTGTTAATGTTGGCGCTACCTTTGTTTCCATCTATGCTGTTGACAAGCTTGGAAGGAGAAAATTGCTCCTCCAAGCTTGTTGCCAAATGTTAATTTCTCAGGTATCAACATATGACTAAGAAGGCTCTTAAAAATTATAGAACCTAAATTAGACGTACAAAAACTTAATTCCAATTAATTGGCATTGATATAATATGTCCATAGGTCCGAGAAATGTATTTCATATTGCAGGATCCATTATAAATTTTCTTAATTTTACACAGCATGTCAACTTACAACATAAGGGGAGCAACGATTAAGTTGTCTTCCCGTGAACTATCGGTCGGGGGTTCGAGGCATGACATCATGGTTGCATCAGGGTAGGCTGCCTACATCACACCCTTTGAGGTGTGGCCCTGATCCCCAGAACCTGCGTGAACATGGGATACTTCTTGCACCTATCTACCCTTAATCAACTTACCACAATCCTCCCATTTTACGCGTTTGAAACCGATAATGTAAGTTAACATAGGCAGAGTTTTCGGATGATTTCTAATGAATTATTTTGGTTAAATTTGCAGTTGGCAATTGGAGGTATTTTATCAGTCAATTTGAAGGAGACAGGAACATTGGACAGAACATTGGCAGCAATAGTGGTGGTTCTTGTGTGCACATATGTCATGTCATTTGCCTGGTCATGGGGACCTTTGGGATGGTTGATTCCAAGTGAGACATTCCCAATGGAAACAAGAACAGCCGGTTTCGCCTTTGCAGTCAGCACAAACATGCTCTTCACCTCCTTAATTGCTCAGGCATTCTTGACCATGCTCTGCAAAATGCAGGCTTACATTTTCTTCTTCTTCTCAGCCTGGATTGTTGTCATGGGATTGTTCGTCGTATTCCTTTTGCCAGAAACCAAAGGAGTCCCTATTGATTCTATGGTGGAAGATGTATGGAAGAAGCATCCTGTTTGGAAGAAACTCTTCAAGAATGAATGATCATTCAAAGGATGGCTTAATACCCCTCCTTTGTTTAAATTGGTTTATAGTCTTTGATTCAGTGATATAGTGCTTAACTTATGGCATTTATTGCCTCCAACCTATCCTCCTATCGTTTGTAAATTTGTTTCCAATTATCCATTTATCGAGTTTTAGTGCTCCAATCAAAGCAATTGGATGAATTTGTTGTGGTTCGTCCAGTGAGCTTTAGAAGAGGACTAGCTTCTATCATCTTTTCCTTTAATAAATTCCATGTCTTCATTGTTTTGTTATAAAAATGTGAAAATCTATAAAATCGAAATAGAGCAATGTCCTTTATTTCGACACCAGTTGATTGTTTCATTATGTGAGCTGTATGTTATTGTTCGCTGCAAATTTAAAAGATTGACGTGTATGTTGTTGGTTCAAAGGTAAACGACGAGCCAATCCTTAGGTGGTCTGCGGTTGTAAATAAAGTAAAAGAATATATAAGTATAATTAACCGGAATTGATTAGAGAATTAAAATGAGTTATAACGATTTTTTTTTTTTGGTTAAACTAAATTTTTTTATTTAACCAAGTATATCAATATGTACAAATTTGGACTCATGAGTCAGCTCTCAGTAATCTTTATAACTATTCTAATTGTTTCTTAACCAACTAACTACTATAACTACTGTCAATATCTAGTGCTAATATATTTAAGATTTTCGAACCTATACTGGGTAACTATTCAGGCCATTCAGTTGTTGTTGCAATTTGTTATTCTTCTGACCATAGATATGTAGTTGAAGTATAATTTCTTTGATGAACTGCCTGCTTTCTCATCTTTGATTTCTGAACCTTCTTGCATTTCTCTCAGCCCATATGTGATAGATACTTGCTGCAAATAAAAAGCCAATGATGCCTGCTCTTGCTCTAAAGTTATTAGTTCTCTTGGATGCCCAAATGACCTCCTCATCCCATCTTTTGATTGATCTCCCTCCCCTAGCCAGTGTAGCAACGAGCTCCACATAGACTTTGAATATTTACAGCAAAAGAAGAGGTGCTCCAATGTCTCCACTGCATTTGTGTTACATAAGACACAGTTCTGTACCACCTTAATTCCCCATTTCTGGAGCCTGTCTACTGTTGATAACTTCTTAAAAACTGTCAGCCATAGAATAAATTGATGCCTAGGAATTATTCCTTTCACTAAGACCGAGCTTTACCATGAGACTTTTGGAAATAGAGGTGTAAGATATTGATAGGCCTTCTTGATACTGAACTTCCCTCTATCTTCAAATGCTTCAAGGCAATCCATAAAATTACCAGATTGAGTCATCCATGCATAAACAATCTTCCTAACTAACCAGCTGACTTGATTTGGGGTTGGCTTGTTGTTAAGCTCCCTGCCCTTCATGTATATGCGATAATCTATTGTACCCAAAGTTTATCCTTCTTTTTACCCAGTGCCCACAGTAGCTTGCAGATTGTAGCTTTGTTCCAGGTGTAGAAATCCAAAATATTTAATCCTCCTGCTGCTTCAGGTAGACATACTGTATTCCAGGCTATTAGGGCTCTTCTTGAATATTCATTACTCCCAGTCACGGAAATTTTCTGCATACATTTGTCACCATAATCAAGATCTTCTTAGGCAATAGAAACACTTGGGCCCAATATGTCTGCATCTCAAAGAGTACACTTTTGATGAGTTGTGCTCTACCAGTGTATGATAGGAACTTAGTGGTACAACATTGAACTCTAGCAGTTATATTTTCAACTAAGGGAAGGCATTGATGAATAGAAAGCTTCCTTGAAAATAATGGGATACCCAAGTATTTGAGTGACATCTCCCCAGTAGTGAAATGCATATCTTGCATTATCTGAGCTCTAAATTCATGTGTCACTCCTGCAACATAGAATAAACTTTTCTCCAAATTGGCTCACAGTCCAGAAACACTAGAAAAGTGATCAAATGCTTGCATCATCAGTAGAATAGAGACCTTGTCTGTCGTGCAACACATTAGTAGATCATCACAAAGCAAATATGGACTATTTCCCTGTTTGCACACCTGGGGTGGCAATTGAAAGCAAATGTGGACTAAGTCCCAATTCAGTGAATCATATGCCTTTCATATATCTACTTTTACTAGGCATCTAGGTGATGTTGAGGGAAAAAATAATATTCTCACCTACGAATAATATCCACGACAAATAATAATAACACAAGAGAGTAACAACGATACCAAATCTTTTAACGGGATAAAATACAATACCCGAGCAGAATAATATTACCACTATAATATTATAACTTAGTAGTGCCAAGAGACTACGATAACTTAGAAAAAAATAACACTCTTTATTTTAAAGACCTCACTATAGTATTACTCTCACTCAATATTTATATCACAGACTACAATCTGTGGATTACTCTCTCTACTCTCTATTGCGCTCACTGATTTTTGGTGTACTTAAAACTGAACGAAACACTTCAATTTATAGGAAAGTTGCCTCACTCTCCCACCAATCAAAAGATTGGTTTCTTCAACTAGCAAATCTGCAATTTGCAGATATTGGTAACAATCAGAAAACCAACTAGCAAATTGGTTTTACAATACTGCCTCTATTTCCTCCAATCATAGTTTTTTTCTTTTTATTTTATTTTATTTAGTGACCCCACAAATCTCTCCCTTAATTTTGATTTTTCTTTTTCATTCCAATACTTGATCTCAATCTCTGGTAATCTTCAAACTTGAGAGGCTTTGTGAAGATATCTGCAACTTGGTCATGAGATTTCACATATTTGAGCTCGACTTCCTTCTTAGCAATGCATTCTCGGATGAAGTGATACCTTGTATCAATATGCTTGCTTCGATCGTGATACACTGGATTCTTCGCGAGTGCCTGTGCGGATTTGTTGTCAATACAAATCTCTATAGCTTCAATTTGTGGCAAATTGAGCTCCTTCAATAATCTTCTCAGCCAAATAGCATGACATGTACATGATGTTGCTGCTATATATTCGGCTTCACAAGTTGAGAGCGTAACAGTTGGTTGTTTCTTTGAGCTCCAAAAAATAACAGACTCGCCCAAGAAAAATACAAAATCAGTTGTACTTTTTCTATGATCAATATCTCCTGCATAATCACTATCACAATATCCCATAAGGTTGAAATCATTAGAAGAAGAATAAAATAACCCAAAGTCAATCGTACATTTTAGGTAACGAAGAATTCTTCTAGTGACTTTCAAATGAGTAGAGGTAGGAGCTTCCATGAAGCGGCTTACTACTCCAACTGCAAAGATTATATCTGGCCTTGTACAAGTCAAGTACCTCAAACTTCCCACAAGAATTTTGAAAAATGTGGGATCCACTTTTTCTCCTTCATCAAACTTGGACAATTTTGTTTCACTCTCCATTGGTGTGTTCACATGGTTGCAATCGAGCATGTTGAACTTCTTCAATATCTCTTTTGTATAGATTTCTTGAGAGATAAAAATTCCATCCTCCATCCGCTTCACTTCTAGGCCCAGATAGTATGACATGAGCCCTACGTCTGTCATCTCGAACTCACGGGACATATCTTTCTTAAAAGCTTCAAACAAACTTGGTTGTTACCCGTGAAAATAAGATCATCAACATAAAGACAAATAAGTAAGATATCTCCATTAGTATGAACTTTAAGGTAAAGAGCATATTCATGGAGACAACGAGTAAACCCATTGTCTTGAAAATACTTGTCGATGCAACTATTCCATACTCGTGGGGCTTGCTTTAATCCATATAAATATTTATTCAACCACAACACTTTATCTTCGTGGTTTTTGACCACAAAGCCCAATAGTTGTTCAACATATACGTCTTCTTCAAAATAGCCATTCAAGAAGGCTGACTTGACATCTAGTTGATGGATCTTCCATTTCATTTGCCCCGCCATAGAGATCAGCAAATGAATCGTCTCCATACGGGAAACAAGTGCATAGAATTCTTCATAGTCAATGCCTTGACTTTGCTTGTAGCCTTTAGCCACAAGTCGTGTCTTGTATCTCTCCACATCTCCATCAACATTCTTCTTTGTCTTATATACCCATTTCACTCCAATTGCTCGATGACACTTGGGAAGAGTTGTTAACTCCCAAGTGTTGTTCTTCTCTATTGAATCGATCTCCTCCTTCATGTCTTGTCTCCACCTTTTGTCTGTGACAGCTTCATCAAAGTTCATTGGTTCACTGTCAGCAAAGAGACATAAAAAATCAAAATTAGTAACTTCTTCTGTGTCCTTATAGAGCTCTTGAATACTCCTTGTCCTTTGCGGTTGTTCATTTGAACTTTCTTCAGAAGAGGGAGATGCAACATTTGTTGGAGAAGGAGGCGGAGTTGTACCCTGCATAGGTTCCACGGTCTCTGGTTGTTCTTCTTCACCAAAGTATGGAACAAAATCATATGAAATTTCTTCCTGAGCTTCCCAGTTCCATGCCAGTTCTTCATCAAATTCAACATCACGACTCACCACAAATTTGTCGCTGCTTGGGTTGTATAACTTGTAGCCTTTTGAACTCGTATCATAGCCAACAAACACATGCTTGACACTTCGATCGTCAAGCTTCGGTCTCCCTTGATGTGGAACATGAGCATAGGCTATGCTCCCAAAGATTTTCAAATGCTTGACACTTGGCTTTCTTCCACTCCATGCTTCTTGAGGGGTTTGATCTCTAACATTTCTTGTTGGAGACCTGTTGTTCAAATAAACTTCATAAGAAACAGCTTCGGCCCAAAATTCCTTGGGCATACCTTTAGCTTTCAACATACATCTAGCCATATTAAGAATCGTTCGATTTTTTCTCTTTACAACTCCATTTTGTTGGGGTGAATAAGGTACCGTTAGAGGGAGACGAATTCCATGAGACTAACAAAAGTCATTAAATTCTTTTGAAGTGAATTCGCCTCCTCTATCGGACCTTAAAGCTTTTATTTCATATCCACTTTCTTTTTCTACAAGTACTTTGAAAATTTTAAAAGCATCAAAAGCTTCAGACTTTTGATTCAAGAAATAAACCCAAGTCTTTCTACTAAAGTCATCAATGAAAAGCAGAAAGTATTTGCTTTTACCAAAGGAAGGTGGATTGATTAGCCCACACACATCAGCGTGAACAAGCTGGAGCGATTTGGTTGATCTTGACATGGCCTCCTTTGGAAAAATCTTCCTTGCATGTTTTCCAAGAAGACAAGCTTCACACAATTGATTTAGATGGTTGATTGATGGTAACCCATGCACCAAGTTCTTTTATCCCATTGATTTGAGAGCTTCAACATTCAAGTGCCCAAATCGCATGTGCCAACACCATGGTTCATCTTGAACATTAGCCTTCAAACACTTTACATCAATTGTTTTAAGATTCAGAGAGAATAATCTATTCTTAGCCATATGCACTTTAGCAATTAGAATTCCACTTGAATCTCTAAGCCAAAGATGCATATTTTTCATGTGGATTTCATATTCCTTTTCAAGAATTTGGCCCAAACTTAAAATATTACTTTTTAATTTTGGGACATAATAAACATTTTGAATTAGATTGTGACTACCATCTTTACAGGAGATCAGAATCGTACCTATCCCTTTGATTTGAATCTTTGAGGTATCTCCAAAAGACACATTACCTCTCACCGTTTTATTGATCTCCACAAACTTCTCTTTGCATCCACACATATGATTTCTTGCTCCATTGTCCAATACCACGAGCTGCAATCATCCCTGTCTTCTTCCTTAAGTGCCATCAACAATGTTGACTCAACTTCTTCTTTCTTTTCGTCAACAAGGTTATATTTTTCTTCAACATGTTTACGACATTCCCAAGAATAATGGCCAAATTTATGACAATTATAACACTCAATTTTTTATTTGTCATACCTTTGTCCATTATTTTCCTGGTAGTAGCCACGTTCTCTTCCTCCTTTGTGTCCATGAACACGACCTCTGAATGTCTGGTGGATTTTAACTTCATTGTTGAAGTTGTTACCGTTACTTCTTCCTCTTCCATGACCACCACGGCCTCGTCTTCGATTCCCACGATAGCTTTTTTCACCTCCATAATCCTTAAAGGATGCCTGAGTTTTAAGAAGTTGCTCCAATGGCACTTCTTGTCTCCTCTTGATCTTTTATTCATAGGCATGTAAAGAACCCTCCAATTGCTCCACCACCATAGAGTCTAAATCTTTAGACTCCTCAATAGAACACACCACAAAATCAAATTTAGATGTTAAATTGCGAAGGATCTTTTCTACCACACAGACATCTTCTATGTCCTCCCCGTATCTTCTTAATTGATTCACAACAGCGTTCACTTTTGAACAATAATCCGAAATGCATCCGGATTCTTTCATTTTTAAAACTTCAAAATCAGCCCTTAGAGTTTAAAGTTTTACCTTCCTCACCTTGTCAACTCCTTGGAGAGAATTTTGTAAAATCTCCCAAGCTTCCTTTGAGGTGGTAGCATCGTCCACCTTCTCAAACATGGCATCATCCAAACATTCGTGGATGAGCGTGAAGGCTTGTTGATCCTTCTTCCTTGTCTTTGCCAATACATCTTTTTCATTTTGCGGCAAAGCTTCCTTATTATCGATTTTTGCATACCCTCTGTCTACTATTTCCCACACATCTTGGGAGCCAAGAATGGCTTTCATACGTAGACACCATTTTTCATAATTATCTTTTGTGAGACGGGGGTACTGAAAAGACAGTAGACCATTATTCGCCATGGCTCTGATACCACGTTGTTAGGGAAAAAAATAATATTCCCACCCAGGAACAATATCCACGACAAATAATAATAACACAAGAGAGTAACAACGACACCAAATCTTTTCACGGGGTAAAATATAATACACGAGCAGAACAATATTACCACTATAATATTACAACTTGGTAGTGCCAAGAGACTACTACAACTTAGAAAGAAATAACACTCTTTATTTAAAGACCTCACTGTAATATTACTCGCACTCAATATTTATCTCACAGACTACAATCTGTGGATTACTCTCTACTCTCTATTGCACTCACTGATTTTTGGTGTACTTAAAACTGAACGAAACACTTCAATTTATAGGAAAGTTTCCGCACTCTCCAACCAATCAAAAGATTAGTTTATTCAACTAGCAAATCTGCAATTTGCAGATATTTGTAACAATCAGAAAACCAACAAGCAAATTGGTTTTACAATACTGCCTCTATTTCCTCCAATCATAGTTTTCTTATTTTTATTTTATTTTATTTAGTGATCCCACAGGTGATACTTCTTTTTTAGCATAACCCTTCACTAACTCATGACTTATAATAACATTGTCCAAGATATTTCTACCTTCAATGAATGCAGATTGAGATGGCCCCACCAAATAATCAATCATAGGCTTTAGTTTTACAGTTAACACCTTTGTAACTATATTATAGACAGTACTACAACATGCTATTGGCCTGAAATCTTTAGCATGTGTAGGGTTAGAGACCTTAGGGACCAATGTGATTGTAGTACAATTGACCTCCCTCAACAATTTACCATTGTCAAAGAATTGTAATATGGCCTTAACCATATCTTCTCCTATTGTCTCCCAGTGTGCTTTAAATAATTCTGCTGTGAATCCATCAATGCTAGAGGCTTTATCATTTGAAAGGTCTTTGATAGCTTGAATTATGTCTTCTCTGGTAACTAGTTCTAGTAATTCCTATTGCTGGCTCAATGAAAGGAAAGGACCATATCTGGCAATGGTAGTATCAATGCAAGACAATATAGACTATACATCTCCTAGGAGCTACTTATAATATGTCAAAAATTATTGTTGTACCAAACCTGGCTCTGAGAGTAGGATTCCTTGTTTATTTCAAATAGAAGAGATCACGTTCCTAGCTTGTCTTGCTTTCAGCTGGGCATGAAAATATTTTGTGTTGGCATCTCCATATGATATCTATGTAGCTCCGGACTTATGCCTTAATATTTTCTCTTGAATTTCAGTTCATTTTTCTAATTGAATAAGTAATTCTTTCTCCTCAACTATCAACTGATTATTGAACATGTCATCGGCCATTTGATTCTGCACTTCCTGCGCCTTCTTTTGTAGACTTGCAATTCTAATCTCTGTGTTGGTCATCTCTTTGTTCATCACCCTTGCTTCACATTTCAATGCCTTAAGTTTCATCCACAGTCTATACATATGACATCCAGTGAAGCTTTGATCCCAACAATGTTTGACAACTTCCTTAAATGAGTCATGCTTATGCAGTACATTAAGGAGTCTGAAAGGTCTTTTCAACCTTTGTCTAGGAATTACTGTTCTGATAACTATAGGAGTATGATATGAATATTTTCTGAATTATAATAAACTGCCTCTAGGTTTCCATAGTCCTGGAACCACTTGTCATTATCAAACACCCAGGTAATATGGCTATAAATCCTATCATCTCCATCCCTCTTGTTACACCATGAATATTGCCAATCCTTTCTATTAACCTGACCCAGACCAATAGCAGTGACACAGGTTTGGAAGTCTACTGTTTCATTCACATGTATTGGCTGCCCATTAACTCCATCTTCTATGGAGAGTATAGCATTGAAATCACCAAGAACAACTCAAGTCTCAATAGTATAAGTGCTAGTGTGCCTTAGTGTCTCCCATAATCCCCTTCTACCCCCTGCATTATTGTAGCCATATACAAAAGATATCTTGCATTGTGATCACGCTCAACTATGTCTTATAAAAAGTCTAAGCGTGCGTTGCAAATATAATCTGAGTATTTAGGCCCAGAGTCGAATCCTACAAGGAACTAACGTATCAATTCTTATTGTTAGATTAGTAAATTCTCAATAATCAACTTTCTCAAAAGTTATGAATATCACTTGGTGGTGTTTTTACTACTACAGCTGAACAAAATTAATAAACTAAAGATTAACTAACAATGAGGTGTAAACAATTGTAATAAAGGTATAAGGTTATGGTTTCCTCCCGTTGGTGAACTTCCTTCTTGTATACTTCCTATAGTTTTGATTTAATTGTCTCTATCAATCATGAACACTCCACTACCATAAATCTCTCTTAAGTAATTACGATAATTTAATATACACACTCTCTCATGTTACGCTAGCTAGATTGCATTACAGTTTACTTTAGATTGCACCCGAGGTATCATTATCTCTAATCCAATCTCTAAACCCTCGGTTATGACTCTCGCCTATACTCCGGGAGTGGTGTTGTTCAAACAACTACCTAAATATGCACTCTCTCTCAAGTAGATACATAATAAATAGGAACAGCTAATTGATTTCCATTCAATTAACTACAACAAGAACGTAATTGAATAAATAGAGATTAACAACCAATCAAAACTATATTAATATCACAATAACGTCATTCCCCAACGGGTCCAAAAAAACCTTAGATCAAAACAGTTAGCTACTCATAAAAATAATGAAAACAACAAAATAATTCATGAAAATGATAAAAATCACAAGAGAAGGAGATATGAATTGATGCCCAATTGCCCTCCTTGCCTCTTTAGGCCGAATTTGTGTTCAAAATATGTCTAATCTCCCAAATAACGTTCTCCCCTGTATATATACTAAGTAGGGTCGGGACCAAACAATTATACCTTCTCCTACGCGAAAAAGGACAAATTTCCAGGCTGCCACTAGCGCGACCGCGCTAATCTCGCGCTAGTGGGGTTTTATTCTGCCCCAGTCCGCGTCAGGTCCGTAGTTACAGTTTTGATCGCGCTTTTGACCTCATACCGTTTGAAATTTGAAAAAACTTAAAACATTAAAGATGTATATATTTGAGTTAGGTTTCCAACCATATATTATATAGCCCAAATGGAGTTAGTATAAAAAAGTTATGTCCATTTTACTAGACAGTGCACAATATGCCTCCTCGAGTCTTTGTTTGTTCTCAACTATCAAATTTGACCCCCGAACACGATCCCGGCTTAATTACTTGAGATTTTTCTCAGAATTCAAAGCTCCAAATCACTTAAATTCATTTTATAACATCTATATAGCTCGGAATCACTCCTACAAGGCATAAAATACACAGTTAGTGCAAAACACTTGCGATTAAAGCTCAAACTCAATTAAAGTGCAGTAAACTAGAGTATAATAAGCGACTAAAATACGTAACTATAGCCTATCATCAACACCCCAGACTTAAAACATTGCTCATCCTCGAGCCATCAAACTACACTTTATATAGACGCCATTTTTACGCAATTCTCCTAACATCATCATATCAAGAATATTTAAAATAGACTAAGCACTAAAGCGTAACATCTTCACCTCAATATTTGACCCACAAGTACCACGCATTATTCACAGCTCACTCACTTACTCTAACATAGAGGTCACTGACATTATCTTTCCTTCATGAATCAAGTGCCCTCACACAACAAAAGAGAGTAGTTCCACACAATAAAATTTAAGAACACATAGGAACTTAAGATAGAAAGAATTCACTCACTCTCAGAAATGACATTCATGTGCCACAAAAGATGCATGTGGGGGAGGGTGTAATGACCCGACCGGTCGTTTTGAGCATTTTCACTTCATTGTATGATGTATTATGACTTATGTTAATCGTAGATTTTAGTTTTCAGGTTATTCAGAATTGGTTTGGAAGAATGAGTTCATCGTTGAAGCTTTAAGTTTAAAGAGTTGACCAAGTTTGAGTTTTCAAGAATTTGACCCTAGACAAAGTTTTGATGGTTCCGTTAGGTCTGGATGGTGATTTTGGACTACGGCGTATGCCCAGATTTGCATTTGGATGTTCTAGAGTGTTTTGGAACAAGTTGGCAAAAATCAGAAATTGGAAGGTTTGGAAAGTTCATTAGTTTGACCGAAAGTTGACTTTGAGGATGTTGGATTCAGATTGCGGTTCCGGGAATTTGAATGGCTTCGTCATGTCATTTGGGACTTGTGTGCAAATTTTGAGTTCATTCCGGGATGGTTTGATACGTTTTGGCGCGTGTTTTGGAAATTTGAAAGTTCAAAGTTCATAGACTTTGATTTAAGGTGTAATTCATCATTTCGATGTTTTTATGTGTGTTTTGAAGCCCCGAGTTGGTACGTGTAATGTTATGTGACTTGTGGGTCTGATTGGAAGGGGTCCCGAGGAGTTCGGGCGTATTTCAGATTGATTTCAGATAATTTTTTCTTTAATATTGCAGATGTTGGTTCTGGTGTTCCGCACCTGCGATTGGTATTGAGAAGGTGCGATAGCCGCAGAAGCGACAAAAGCGTCGCAGATGCGAGATAAGAGCTGGATGAGGAGGTCCGCAGAAGCGGAGAAAAAGGCACAGGTGCGGATGCGCAGGTGCGTCGAGCGGAAGCTCAGGTGCGAGTGTCTTCGCAGATGCGGAGTTTGATACCAGAGGTGCGAGGGTTGCTGGGCAAGGCCATTTTTCGCAGATGCGATCTTTTTCCGCAAAAGCGGTGGTCGCAGGTGTGACGAATTGTCCGCAAATGCAGAAATCACTGGGAAGAACCTATCATTCGAGGTCTTTGGTTTCTATCTTCATTTTTGGACTTTGGAGCTCGGATTGGGTGACTTTGGAGAGGAGATTTTCCACACAACTTTGGGTAAGTGTTCTCTACTCATTTTTTATCTTATATCACGAGTCTACCTTCATTTTTGATAATTGAATTGTGAATTTTATAGAGGAAATTGGGATTTTGGCCTAAAGTTTCATAATATGAATTTTTGAGTTTTGAACACTGATTTGGAGTCGAATTTGATTGAAACTAGTATGGTTGGACTCATAACTTAATGGGTTGTCGGATTTTGTGAGTTTTGTCGGGTTCCGAGATGTGGGCCTGGTTTAGACTTTTGGGCCAATTTCGGGTTTTGATTCAATATTTGATCTTTTACGATCGGGATTGGTTCCTTTAGCATTGATTGATGTATTTGAGTTATTTTTGGTTAGTTTCGAGCCGTTCAAAGGTCGGAAAGCGCGAGATGGAATTTTCGGAGCATCGCTTGGCTGGCTAAATATTGGAATTGGCTTGTTCGAGGTAAGTAACTCTTCTAAACTTAGTGTTGATGGTATAAAACCCCGCATTACGAGTTATGAGATGGGTATTGAGGTGCAGCACATGCTAGGTAACGGACGTGTGGCTGTGCACCTTGTGCATTTGGACTCTATTGCTCCTATGGCACTCTATAGTGGCCTTATCTTTTTGTTATTTATGTTTTCACCATGTGATAAAGTAACTGAGCTGTCAATCATGCTAAATATCATGTTTAGGTGTTATGCTGATATTGTTCGGACCCACAGTGATCGTTTCTTGCTGGCATCTCACTAATTTCATTGATATTTTTTACTTAGTCTTATTCATGTATTCATATCATATCTCAGTCTCAGTTGTTGTGTATTGATACATCATATCATTGTTGTCGGGCTAGTTTCATGACATTGTGAGCTCGTGAGTGATTCTGGAGAGAGTGATGACTGAGAGAGGCTGAGAGCCTCTTTATGGGTGACAGTTATGGGATCGGGTTGCATACCGCAGCGGTTATATTGATATTGATGATGATGATAGCGTTTGGGCTGTAGGAGCCCCTCCGGAGTCTGTACACACCCCAGTGAGCGCGGATGATATTATTAAGGGATGAATTTCCATGTACATGGATTTGTCCGAAGTACTTGATACCTGGGGATGGATTTCTCCACAGGGTTGGATTGCCTTTTTTCCTCGGTACTGGGTGACTTATAGTCAGTGTTGTATATATTCCGGGATGGATTTTCCTGGGTTGTATGGGCCATATACAGTACCGAGTGGTTGAGAATGATGAGTGAAAAATATGAGGTATTGGGATTGAGTACTTTGAGAGTGTGAGTACATGATTCATCTCTGAGATACATGGCATTGGCATGCACACATGACATACAAGCATAGAGATGCATTTTTCCTCATATTGTACAGTATCACGTCATTCATGAATTTTTACACACATTGATATGTGGGCATAAAGAGGTATTTTACACTTGCTATCTGGAGAGAAAACGAAACATCTAATTTATTGTGGAAAGGATTTTTGAAAAATTTACGGTTTTCAAATTATCTCATATTTTACGACGATTTCGGTAAAGGATTTGAGTTTTCACTGATATTCTTGAAAAGTGGAACTATTTTAGGAAACCTGTGAAAAAGATGAGCATTTTTATCGCTCAGTTACTTTCTTATTTATATGCTCTACGTTGTTATGAACTGCTATTGGTTATTGGCGTTGGACCCGACCTATGCTCCAGCTCGTCACTGCTTTCAACATAAGGTTAGATTTGTTACTTACTCGGTACATGGGGTCGGTTGTACTGATACTATACTTCTGCACGTTACGTGCAGATGTTGGCTGCAGTGATGCTGTGTTCGATGGCTGCTGGATTTGAAGACGCACCCACGTCCCTGTTGCAGCTGCCTCTATTGTTCGGGGTAGCATTAGATTACAAAGTTTTGTTTATGTATTTTTCAAACAGACTATGTATGTATTTCATTTCCGCTTTGTAAACTCTACTCTTAGAAGCTCATAATTTGTACTACCAGTTCGTGGGTAATGTATAGAAGTCAGATAATCTCTTTACTTTACTGTCTCATTAATATTATTGAAATTGGATAATTATGATTGGCTTACCTAGCGGTTGGGTTAGGTGTCATTACACCTAGTGAATTTGAAATCGTGACACTCTCTAATTATATATACACAATAAATTAGTCGGAAGGTATACGCGCTTGAACTAATACATTGAATATAAGTGAGGGCCCGAAAGTTATGAACTCAAGCGACGTGCCTTTATCTTGGAGCGTCAACTTGTAATAATAATTGAAGTCTCTATAATAATATAACATGTATGTTTAGCTTGTAACGACTATGAATAAAACTAGCAGACATTTAAAGGCCTTTCTCTGTCGTGACTAAAAGATCAAAAGAATTACTTTCCTTTTTTTTGGTTAAACCAGAAATTTTTACTTAGTACCAAGGGGCATTACAGAGGTCACTCGGAAACATCCCATTGGGATCAAAACTATGAAGAGTTACATAAGTAGAAATACTACTGAAGGTTTCAAAAGTATTACTTTCAATCTTATTTAACGTTTTCTCTACTTATTTCCTTTAGTGTGTTGTATTGCAGGTTTTGTGAAGATATACGTTTTTGTTCATGTCTTTGCTAATATATTACAGGTATATGTGTGTGTATCTATATAAAAGAGGAGTACAATCTTAAAGATGAAAATATTTAGTTGAGGTTGAACACGAATTTAACACGCCTTGTGAAAGAGATTATTAATTAGTAGTTTCACTCTTTCACAGTTTCACGTCAGCAATACTCCTATTTTAATTTATGGCTCAATTCTTTTTAAATATGCATTCCTCTATCACTTTTTAGTAGTCAAGGTTACTAAAAAGTACTTGTCATTTTGGAAAATTAAATTTTTTTTTTATATTGCTGTTAATACTAATTATTCTTGAAAATAAATAATGTTAATAGATGTACATTTATTAAAAGAGATAAGAGTAATTAGTCAAAAAACACTTTTTAATTGTGATTTCTTAAGGGGGTGCAAAAGGAAAATGTGGAAGTAAAACAGAACAGAGAAAGTAATTTTTATAATAATGATAGGAGATAACGTGCAACGCACGTTTCCAAAAACTAGTTAATGTGAAAGATACAACTTTTGAAATATTCAAAAATAGCTCTACTAGTTAAAATTGAGTAACATTCTAGCATGTTTGATATATTTGTTTCTGAATGAAAATTGAGTATACAAACTGTAATAAAAAAATTCAAGCTGGTTGGTAATAAAAATTTTCCAAATACAGTTAAACTTTTTTATAACAGTGATGTTAGGCTAAAAATTCATGTTTTCATATGTAATTTGCCTTGCATTATACCTCAATCTTGTCAACTTAGGTGTAAATATTTATGACTCGAGCTTAATAATAATGTTCATATGTGTAGGAGTCAATTTGAAGTGATTTGGCAAACTTGCATACAAAGTGAAGTAAAAAACAGAAAAATTTAGAGGGAGTATGAGTTTGGTGCCCTAGTTGGTGCCTGGCACCAACCAAAACGCCAAATGCAGAATAGTGGAAAATTTTGGTGTCCTAGTTAGCGCCAGGCGCCAAGCAAGACGGCTAAAGGCGGATTTCATCCTAATTAGTCTAGGACTTGGTAGTTTCGATCCTACACGCCCCCAACATGTATAAAAAGGGTTCTAAACCTATTTCTTTGAGGAGAGACATTATTGGAGAGGCAAGAAGGCTATGAGAACACTTGGAAGTAATGAATCACATGAGTTTTCTCTTCCATTCTTCCTTAATCTGTATTTTAATGCTTTCAATTATTATCAGATTGTTAGTATGGTTATGCGTAGCTAAATTTCTCATCTAAGGTTTGATGGAACCTTTTGAAAGATGATTTTTCTGTTGCATTTTATATAATTGGGCCGTTGGATTTCTCTACTTGTTCAACTACGTGTTTATTATTGTTGATTGAATGGCCATCAATTGACTGTGCCTATTTAGTATGTATTGCCTTGGAAAATGGTACATATTTAGGTAGTTGTTAAACAACATCACTCCTAAAGTGTGTGACAAATCAATACGGACGGTTTAAATGTGGGATTATGAATAACGAAACTTTGGTGCGATCTTAGTGAGCAGTAAATTAGTGTCAGCTAGCGCAGTTCGGAAGAATATGTTTAGTAAATTATAGTAGTTGCTCAGAAGAGAACTTCAATACCCAAAGTACTCACGATCAGTAGAGAATACTTAGGCGAAATTATAGAAAACGTAGCAGGAAGGATTCTGACAATTGAAAAAATCATAACTCTAGACCTCCTTAGTCTTGTCTCAAATTTCATCCTTGTTAGTGATAAGTTTACTGCGTTATAATAGTTGTTAATTAATTAGTTAGAAATAAACATTATAATCTTTATAACTAGAAAATTTTTTGGACTCGTTTTTCTTAGCAATATTAAACAATTGTAGCTAGGCCTTAGTTCTTTGTGGGATTCGGCTTCGGACTTGTAAACCAGATTATATTTGCAACGACTGCTTAGTCCTTTTATAACGCATAGTTGGGCATGATCAAATTTTGGCACCATTTCCGGAGAACGAACGGTATAGTTGTAGCTGTAAAGATTGTTGGGTATCAAAGTTTGAACTTTTATTTTGTTTTATTTTGTTTTTATTTTTGTTTTGAGATATATGGCATCTTGGAATTATGAAGGTTTTGATGTTGGTAATTCTACTTTTGATCCTCCTTATGCATATTGCGGAGGAAATCACCCATGGAAAAATTATTAAAATATTCCTGAGAGCGAGTTATGTACCCCAACTCAATCTTATGTGTGAAATCTGTGTGATATGTGTGGTGGTAAAGATGGTCACTTTCATAGTTGTACTTATATGTCTTATCATCCCCCAACCCCTTACTATAATGGTTCTATTTTTTCTTGTGAATTTAATAGGAACAAAAAAACCGGGGATGATGATCTGAAAGAGATCAAGGATGATGATTTGTAAGAGATCAAGGATATGATAAGGTGCCATGTGGAACAAAATGATGAGAAACAGTTGCACATACAAAGGCAAGATGCTACTATTCGCAACCTAGAGTCACAAGTGAGTCAGTTGGTTGAAACATTTAATGTTCAACAAGACAATATTGGGGATAGTAGCCAAGAAGAGCATGAATAAGATACTAAAATTGAGGTACTAATGGAAGAGGTCAGAATTGAAAACCAACAATCTATCCAACTATAATTTGAGGATGCCGATGTTGAAGAAGTAATACTAGAGTCAGCAAAGGATATTGAAGATGCAAATTTAGTTGACTTTAGTGTGATTGGTGTTGATGAGGTCGAAAATATTGAATTTAATGTATTTGAGCGCGTTGAACCTCATTCCAAACACTTCTCTACATTATGTTCAGATGGTTAAATGAGAATTGATTCATATGAGCATAAAAAGGATTCAAGGGAAGAGGTAGATGCGCCTTATATTTTGAGATTTTCGAGGCCGTCTAGGAAAGGTGACACTCCTTGATCGAAGCCAAAAAGTGCAAGAGAATTTATTTCATTTTTGGCTCGCAATAATTTATACCGCCCCAAGAGCATAATCATAAGCTTAAAGCAAAACTTGGAGTTCAATTCATAAGCTCGAGGTGGAGGCAACAATAATTCGCGTCGTGTCGCAACGTTAAATTAGGCGCTTGTCGGGAGGAAACCTAGCTTTACTGATTTTTTATTTTTTATTTTTTTATTTGTTTATTTTTTGTTTCATTGTGTTATTTTTTGTAGTGTAGTTTTTTTTAATTTTGTAGGAGCATGGAAAGAAAAGCCATTGAAAGGAATCAAAATCAAACCAGATGGTTGGAACTAAGTGTGAGGTACCCACACGAAGGACCAGGCTTGGGAGAAGTCTGAGTAACTCATGAGTTGTTGATGTTTCGTCTTTTGGCCTACCAGGGAGTTTCTTTAACCCTCTTGTTATTTATGTGTGTACAGGGGAAAATGCACAATTTTAAGTGTGGGTGAGGAGATTATCTGGGTAATTTTTATGATATTTTAGTTGTGTTAGTTTAACTAAAAAAAATTCTTTGGACTTTTCCTGACGATGAATCTCTTGGACAGCTTTCTTGAGGGATTAAAGTCCAGCAAAAAAAATTCACAAATATTTTTTTAGTTGTAGGTAGTGTTAGAATAGTTATGTGAATGTATGTAATTAGTCATATTCTCTTATGTAATAGGAGTAGGTTATGTGTTATATATACATATAAATAGGGCTTATTGTAACATAGAATATTAATCAATAATATTTTCTGCTTTTCTTTCTCACATGGTATCAGAGCATCGGTGAGAAAAGATCATTGTGCATCATTCCAGCGACATCCGGAAAGAAAGAACTTTGTCACTGTGCAATTTTTCGGTGACCTAAATGACTGATTGCGTCAAAGTCACTATTTATCAGTGTTGTGCAAAATCCAATACCACCACAAGGTTTCCAAGAGAGATCCGACCAAACCCCAAAAAGATTCCCCGAAAAATACTCATCCACGTGCCCCCACACGCCTGTTGGAGATCTACTTCTGGCGACGCGTATGTCACACGCGTCGATGCGTGTGCCCTGTTCTAGTCTAATTTTGAAAATTTTTCTTTTGAAAAACTTTCTCTCCTTACAATTCCGAGCCTGCCCATCTAGTTCAAAATAAATTTCAACCACTTTTATATTTTTCCGGCGTGAACAGTAATTCCAAAAAAAATTGCTTTTTTCCTGCGTAAACATTACAATGGCATTCATATCACAAGCTTTTGACTCACAGTCCACTGGATCCAATGCAATTTAGATGGTTTCTATACCGGATTATATGGATTTCTTTCAGTATAAAGCATGTAAACAGACATCTTCAGGGATAGCTTCCGTTGTTCAAACAGATAGTAGCGTGACTTGTGTCTCCCAATCTTCAACCTCTGAATCTTGGGTCATTGATTCAGGTGAATCTGATCATATTTCTGGCAACAAATCTCTTTTTACTAGTATTTCATATTCTCAATCTCTTCCAACAGTCACATTGGTCAATAGGTCTCAAACCATGATAACTGGAATAGGTCAAGCAAGTCCACTTCCTTCCTTACCTTTAGACTCAGTTCTTATGTTTCTGGTAGTCCTTTTAATCTCATAGTCATTAGTCGCGTAGCCAGATCACTTAAATCTATTGTGTTATTTCTTGATGACCTTGTTTTTATACAGGAACGAAGTACAGTATGGATCATTGGTACCGGATGTGAATCGGATGGACTTTATTACCTTATCCTTAAAAAATCACATGGACTCGCATCTTGTCTTCCTTCAATAACTTGTCCCGTTACTTATTCACCAGATTTATTACATAAATGGTTGGGACATCCCAGTTTGTCAAAACTTCAGAAAATGGTACCTGGCTTATCTCACTTGTCCACTCTAGAGTGTGATTCATGTCAGCTCGGTAAGCATACCCGCTCCCATTTTCCGCGGCATCCTGATAATCGAGCAGAGTCACCTTTTACATTAGTCCATTCAGATATTTAGGGTCCTAGTCTGGTCAGTTCTACCTTGGGATTCTGCTACTTTGTCAGTTTTATTGATGACTATTCCAGGTGCACTTGGATATTTTTGATTAAAAATCTATCTAAGTTGTTTTCTATTTTCCAGATCTTCCATGCTGAAATTCAAAATTAATTTGGGGTTTCTATCCGCACATTTCGTGGTGATAATGCCCTAGAGTATTTGTCTTCCCCATTTCAGTAGTTTATGAACTCCCATGGGATTATTAATCAAACATCTTGTTTGTACACATCTCAACAAAATGGGGTAGCTGGAAGAAAGAATGTACATCTTATCGAAATTGCTCGTACCCTACTCATACAATCTCATGTTCCGCTGCATTTTTGGGGGGATGCAGTTCTTTCATCTTGCTATCTTATTAATCATATGCCATCTTCAGATATCTAGAATCAAGTTCCATTCTCTATCCTGTTTCACCACTTACCTTCGTTCTCTCTTCCACCCTTTGTCTTTGGGGTTACGTGTTTTGTTCATGACCTTACTCCAGGAAAAGATAAATTAGCTCTTCGTGCTCTTAAGTGCATATTCCTAGGTCACTCGAGAATGCAAAAGGGATATCAATGTTATTCTCCTGACCTCCAGTGGTTTCTTATGTCTATTGATGTTACCTTCTTTGAAACCCAATCATACTTCATAGGTCCAGTTAATCACTTAGATATTTCTGAGGTGCTACCAGTTCTGTCTTTTAGAGATTCAGTCACTATATCCCACTCATCTTCCTCCATAACTCCAGTTGCAGCTCCACCACCTACAGCTCCAACTGCATCTCCACCACCTATAGCTCTAGTGCCACCACTGAATCCAGTGCCACCACCTAGTTCAGTTCCACCAACTATAGCTCCAGTGCCACCACCTAGTCCAATTCAATCTTCTACAGCTCCACCACTCCTGACTTATTATCGTCGTCTGCATCCAGCATCAGGCTCAACTGATTCATGTCCTTCACCTGACCCTGCTAATACTGCGGACTTGTCTCCTCTTAATCAACCGATTGCACTACGAAAAGGTATACGGTACACACTTAATCCTAATCGTCATTATGTCGGTTTAAGTTACCATCGTCTATCATCATCCCATTGTGCATTTGTGTCATCTTTGTCCTCTGTTTCCATCTCTAAGTCTAAAGGTGAAGCATTGTCTCATCCTAGGTGGAGACATGCTATGATTGACGAGATGTCTGCTTTATATACGAGTGGTACTTGGGAGCTTGTTCCTCTTCCTTTGGGTAAATTGACTGTTGGTTGTCATTGAGTGTATGCAGTCAAAGTTGGTCCAAATGGCCAGGTTGGTCGACTTAAGGCTCGTCTTGTTGCCAAAGGGTATACTCAGATATTTGGACTCGATTACGGTGATACTTTCTCTCTCGTGGCTAAAATAGCATCAGTCCTCCTTTTTCTATCCATGGTTGTTGTTCGCTATTGATCTCTCTATCAGTTGTACATTAAGAATGCTTTTCTTCATGATGACCTTAAGGATGAGGCTTATATGGAGCAACCACCTGGTTTTGTTGCTCAGGGGGAGTCTAATGGCCTTGTATGTCAGTTGCGTCGGTCCCTCTATGGTCTAAAGTAGTCTCCTCGAGCCTGGTTTGGTAAGTTCAGCAAAGTTATTCAGGAGTTTGGCATGACTCATAGTAAAGCTGATCACTCTGTATTTTATCAACATTTTGCTTTAAATCTCTATATTTATCGGGTCGTTTATGTTGACGATATTGTTATTACCGGAAATGATTAGGATGGTATTAGTAAGTTGAAGCAACATCTCTTTCAGCACTTTCAGACAAAGGATCTGGGCAGATTAAAGTATTTTCTAGGTATTGAGGTCGCTCAGTCTAGCTCAGGTATTGTGATCTCACAACGGAAATATCCCTTAGATATCCTTGAGGATACATGAATGACAGGTTGTAGACCTGTTGACACTCGGATGGATCCGAATTCTAAAAATTTTCCAGGACAAGGGGAGCCTCTTAGTGACCCTGCAAGATATAAGCGGTTGGTTGGTAAATTAAATTACCTTACAATGACTAGACCTAATATTTCCTTTCATGTGAGTGTTGTGAGTCAGTTTATGGATTCTTCCTGTGATAGTCATCGGGATGTAGTTGTCCGCATTCTTTGGTATATAAAATCAGCTCCATGCAAAGGCTTATTGTTTGAGGATCGAGGGCATGAGCAGATCGTTGGATACTCAGATGCTGATTGGGCAGGATCACCTTTTGATAGACGGTTTACGTCTGGATATTGTGTCTTAGTAGGAGGAAATTTGGTGTCTTGGAAGAGCAAGAAACAAAATGTGGTTGCTCGGTCTAGTGCAGAAGCAGAATATCGAGCAATGGCTACGGCGACATGTGAGTTAATTTGGATCAAACAGTTGCTCAAGGAGTTAAAATTTGGTGAGATTAGTCAGATGGGACTTGTGTGTGATAATCAAGTTTCTTTTCATACTGCGTCAAATCCAGTGTTCCGAGAGAACTAAACACATTGAGATTGATTGTCACTTTGTTAGAGAAAAGATACTCTCGGGAGATATTGCTACAAAGTTTGTGAAGTCGAATGATCAGCTTGCAGATATTTTTACCAAGTCCCTCACTGGTCCTCGTATTAACTACATATGTAACAAGCTCGGTACATATGATTTATATGCACCAGCTTGAGGGGGAGTGTTAGAATAGTTATGTGAATGTATCTAATAGGAGTATGTTATGTGTTATGTATACATATAAATAGGGCTTTATTGTAACATAGAATATTAATTAATAATATTTTCTCTTGTGCTTTCTCACAGGTAGATAATAATCCCCCTTGATTTTTCTTTTGGCATTGATTCTTTTCCAGGGGATGTAACTTGAACCGGGTAGTTTTTTATTTTTTTATTTTGTAAGAAAGCGAGAAAAGAAAACTTGAGTGTTGTTATGTGCCTTTTGACCTGTTTGATGCTAACATATTTAGGCCTTAGCATGCAAATTACCTTACTAACATGTTTTGATGAAAATTGATGCCGTGAAAAATTGAATAACTGGTCTGTGATGCTTTCTCTCAGTTACTTGACTCATTATTCATGTACTGCTTTATTGTTTAATACTTCTTGACTTTGCGATTACTTTCCTAAACTTGAGAGTTGGAATGGAACCGTCCCGATTGGGGTCATGTGCGTTGTGTGATGTGATTACATTATGTGCTATCATGTGTGTGTCTAGAACTTTTCCTGTGTGTTAGTCGAAGCAAAACAAGTAAGCTTTGTGAGTCTAGGAGATGATGTAGGCATTTCTTTGATTGTCCATTGAGCTATTATGCCACCATAAATAAAATTATCCGTAGATAGCCCATTTGAGCTTATAAGCTTTTTCTTTGACACCCACATTACAAGCTGATTTCCATTATGTTCTTAATTAAATCTTTTTGAATCTTTACCTCCGAAATCACTTGAGTCGCTAGAAGAGTAAGGTGGGAATTGGGGTAGCTTTTGAGTGGAACCATAGAAAATCCAAAAAGGTGCACATATGTTTGATAGATCATTACCCAGGCAACCAAAATTAGGGAAAGTGTTGAAGAAAAAAAAGAGAGAAAAAATATTATATATAGAAAATACACCTCTAATTTATCGTGATTCGGGCTAGTGAATACATAGTTGTTCTTAAAGAAGAAGGGTCAAGTTGTATATGATTTTGTGGAATTGTTTGAATTGGTCATGAAAAGTGTATATTTAAAAGTTAAGTGTAGTGTATTAAAGTTCTTAGGAGGGTTAGTCACTGTACCCAAAATATATCCTACCCCGCTCTTAGCCTACATTACAACCCGTAAAGACTTAATTGATAATGGACTTTGCGAGCTTAAATTAGTGGAGATATACAATACGGGCAAGACTATGGGACAACTATAGAATGCACATGAATTTGTTTGTGAGAGTGAGTGGTTCTTTGTTCATATACATGATGTCCTTAAATTATATTCGAATGCATATTTGAATGAATAGACGAAATACCCTCTTATCTTTAGTGAGGCACATGATTCCATGACAAATATGTGACATTATTAAACATCTCTTGTTGGGTGAATGCACGAGTTGAGAGTGCTTATTAGCGATATGGGCAGGTTATTTGAGCGTTTTTAATGGGTCATTATATTCCGACACATGAAAGTTGAGAAAGGTATGAATGCGTATGCACGGGCTTAATTGTTGATATCAACCATGTTCATAGGTGTAGTGTGTTGAATTGCCAAATGTTCCTCCATTGTACGATTTCATGTGTGCATTGTTTGGTTAGCAAAATTTTAGGTTGCTCGAGGACGAGCAAGAGCTTAAGTATGGGGTGGTGATGTTAGGCTAAATATCCATATTTTCGCATGTAATTTTCCTTGCATTATACCTCAATCTTATTAACTTTGGTATAAATATTTGTGACTCGAGCTTAATAATGATGTTTATGTGTAGGAGTCAATTTAAAGTGATTTGGCAAGCTTGCATGCAAAGTGAAGTAAAAAATAGATAATTTGGAGGGACTATGACTTTAGTGCCCTGGTTGGTGCTAGGCAGTAGAGAATACTTACGCGAAGAGAATTTCAACACCCGAAGTACTTATGATCAGTAGAGAATACTTACGCGAAATTATAGAAAACGTAGCGGGAAGGATTCTTACAATTGAGAAGATCATAACTCTAGACCTTCTCAGTCTCGTCTCAAATTTCATCCTTGTTAATGATAATTTTACTGCTTTATAGTAGTTGTTAGTTAATTAGTTAGGAATAAACATTATAATCTTTATAATTAGGAAATTGTTTGAACTTATATTTCTTAGCAATATTAAATAATTGTAGCTAAACCTTAGTTCTTTGTGGGATGTGGCTCCGGACTTCTAAACCGGATTATATTTGCAACGACCGCTTAGTCCTTTTTATAAGGCATAGTTGGGCGTTATCAAATAATCTCGTTCATTTCGGATGTTATAGTAAAATATTGTTATAAAAAATATATGTTATAACATAATATAAATATAAATTCGAGAAAAGTTTAACGTTTATAGTGAAGTGTTGTTACGTAGAGATTGTTTGAATGTACTACATAAGGGTCCACTTCCCATTTTTCTACGCCCTTCAACAAAATCTTGTTTACTTAAGAGATAGAGATATTACACCCAAGCATTAACCAAGGTCCAAACGACACATGTCAAAAGAAAACTAAAGGCTGAGGACTTGACTGAGTTGGTTAGAGTGCGTATCAAAATCACACCTTCTAATTGGTCTGTATCTGAATAACCCTATCCGATATCCTTATCTCCACCACATATATCCGAATGACAAAAAAGGAACTCTCTTCTCTCATTCTGCACAAATACATCTCCATTTCCTCCACTTTCCTAAGCCAATAATTCTTCAATGGCCATGGCAACTCAAGCTTCTCTCTTCACTCCAGCTCTCTCTGCCCCAAAATCCTCCTCCCCATGGAAACAATCCCTCGCTTCATTCTCTCCTAAGCAACTCAAATCCACTGTTTCCACACCCCGTCCCATTAGGGCCATGGCCGAGGAAGCAGCCGCCGCCGCCGCCACAAAAGAAGCAGATGCTCCAGTGGGCTTCACCCCACCACAATTGGACCCAAACACACCTTCCCCGATCTTCGGTGGCAGCACTGGTGGGCTTCTTCGTAAGGCCCAAGTCGAGGAATTCTACGTAATCACTTGGGAATCGCCTAAGGAGCAGATCTTTGAAATGCCAACTGGTGGTGCTGCTATTATGAGAGAAGGTGCTAATTTGCTGAAATTGGCGAGGAAAGAACAGTGTTTAGCACTTGGTACTAGGCTGAGGTCAAAGTACAAGATTAACTACAGGTTTTACAGGGTGTTTCCTAATGGTGAGGTTCAATACTTGCACCCTAAGGATGGTGTGTACCCTGAAAAGGTGAACGCTGGGCGTCAAGGAGTTGGACAGAACTTCAGATCCATTGGTAAGAACAAGAGTCCAATTGAGGTCAAGTTCACTGGCAAACAAGTGTACGATTTGTAAGCTGATTATGGTATTTTGTGCCTTTTATGTAATGAAATGAATTTGTGATTATTTAGTGCATCGTTTCATGTAATTCTATTTGCAACTACAAAATACAGCATGGGATTCTATTATTCCTCTCGTTTCATTCTTTTTCACTTTTGTTCTATTGTTGTGTGTTGCTTTAAGTTTCCGTTGAGGATGACTACCCTTTTTTACTTTTTTACCTAGCTACCCAACAGCCTAAGAAATCATAATTTGAGCTCCATATATGTTGAGTTTCCATAACTTCAATCTTTTGGCTCTTCATAACTTTTCCCTTTACACCAATCCAGTACTAAATGATATACTTATATTATTAGATATTGTGTGTTTATTGATAAAAAAATACTTCTTAGTATTTGCATCTCTTATTTTTTCTGATAGAAGTAAAGTCGAACAAGTTAAGTTAAAACATTTTAACCATAAATACATGTGAAGATTCACCAACATCATCTTAAAATGCCCTTAGCTTGCTTTCTACTACAAAAAATTTGCTAACTACCTCAGTTGGCAAAACTTAGAAAGCACGCCTCTATCTTGGTTTTGTTGAGTAGTTCATTGTTGAAAACAAGGATTAGAGGAAGGAAGTGCACAAATACCCGATTTTGGGACCGCCTTATTATACGATTTAAAACTCAAATTTACTCCAAATAAGTTTAAGTTAAATATTATAAAGAATAAACCACAATCATTAATTTATCAAAATGACAACAGATCTAACAAATTCATTTTACAATAATTAATGGTGATTTATTATTTTCAAGAATTTCCAACAACACCCATTTCGTTTAAAACTTACTTTTCATATTCGAAATTCAAGATCCACTTCCTTGAAGCATTATACATCAAATGCTATAAATTCAGAAATACTATTGTATAACAACTAAGAATAAGGAGGAGAATGAGTTTTTGTTTTTCTGAAATTACCTATACTTTAGGTATCAATTAAAAAGGGTACAAGTTAAATGGGGGCGATCAAATATGATGTCTCATGATTCTTTTACGAATTAGAGGGGCGTCACTTAAAGTGCAACAGAATATGGGTATTATCACTTTTAGCCCGCACCAAAAACTATTTACATTCGATAGCCGAAAAAGTGTATCAAATTTGTATAATTTTTATATATAAAATACAGAATGTATATATATATAAAAAATTATACACTTTTTCGACTATTATTTTAAGAGTAGTTATACAGTGTCATTTTTCCAACAGAATATGAGACCACCTGCTAATGGGCTAAAGTCCATTTTGTCTAATTTATAGCAAAATTGAGGATTGGCCCAAGTATTATTGATGTATTGCGCCTTTTTCAAGCTACCTACTGTTGTCATTAGGAGAGAAAGGGGGTTTTGGCATGTTATCACAACGTACCCACATAATTAGCACAAAAAGTCATATTTATAAATATTAATATTAAGTAGCCAATAAATATATATTACTATAAAAATGTGTATATCACAATTTTATTTTTACTTTTTGTATATATCAAAACGTATATTAAAATTTTACTTTCATTATTTGTTTATCTAAAATATAAATTATAAATATAGTAATTTAAAATTTATTATTGTCTCTATATCAATGTATATCATTATAAACATAACTGTCTTATTTATATATGGCAGTGTATAACACATCGAATATGTGTATACCAAAATACATATCACAAGTTTATTTTCCTTCTTTATGTATATCAAAAATTTATTTCCTTCTTTGTATATCAAAATATCAAAAAGATCATTTACTCCCACAACTTGCTCTGAATATGTTATATCAAGAAAATATTTTTCTTCTTTGATCAAGAATAAAATTGAAGTAAGTTTATTCAGAATAAATTTCGCGCTTTTAAAGTCAAATTGGACATTTGATTTCCATTAAACCTTACAGTGCCAAATCTAGTAATGTATATCACAATATATATATAATATACACACAGATACACATGGTGATATACATAGATGTACACCATCTCAAACACACAATATATATATATATATATATATATATATATATATATATATATATATATATATATATATATATATATATATTGTGTGTTTGAGATGGTGTGCATCTATATATATATCAATGAAAATATTATGTGATATACACTGATATACAATATGATATACATGTCTATGTATATCAATAGACATAGATATATTGGTGATTATAACAAATTAGTGTGATATACAAACTGATATATAACAGAGAAAACACGTATTGGTGATTATTTGTGAAATATATATCATAATTTTATTTTCGTTCTTTGTGTATCTCAAATGATTATTAAAAATTTTATTTTCATTATTTGTATATCCAAAATATGAATTTATAAATATAGTTATCCAAAATTTATTGTTGGCTCTATACCAATATATATCATAATAAAAATAATTATATTATTTGTATCGTTGTGTATAACATGTTAAAAATAATGTGTATACTATATATATATATANAATGTATATTAAAAATTTATTTATCCCACAATTATATTTATTATTTTTGTGTCTTAAAACTTGCTCTACAACAACAACAACAAACCCAGTATGTTCCTAACAGGTGGTGTTTGGGGAGGGTAGTCTGTACGCAGACCTTACCCCTACCTGATGCAGGTAGATCTTAAAACTTGCTCTAAACTTATATATATTGCTACAGTGGAAATATAAAAAAAAATCAGAAAAAGGATATAAAGAGGTTTTGGAGAAATTTTCAAATAGTTTTGAAAAAAAATAAAATATATTTTTTAGGAAGATGGCTACAACCAATTAGAAGAGAAAGAGATTCTTTAATAAAAAAAACTAAAGAAAATAAATGAATAAGGCACCAGTTATGGAAAGGGGAGATATGAGTATTGAGTACATTTTGGAAGAAGATATGGAACGTAGAAGACGGAATATAGTTGCTTTATTTACGTGATGTACAACGAAGAATTGAAAAAAAGAGAGAGCGATTCTAAATATATTTTTATTATTTTTAAGGAAAATAAATTTGATTATTTGGTGCCGATTATTTTGGGCTTCTATTGCCTAACCTAATATAAGGTCAAAAAATTGCCAATTCTCCTTATATGTTATCATACCATACCATTTTTTCGAGAAAGGATGGATGCAATTGTCCGGTTGATGGTAGGTCTATCTACTTTGCAAGACACTAGTTATCAATTGGGCTAAAATCTGCAAATCATTTCATTATTATAAACGGAAAAGCGTCAGCTTTGCCCCTGAACTATTAGATTTGGTCTAATATTGTCCCTCATCCACCTATTGGGCTAAATATATCCTTCCCGTTAAGGTTTTGATTCACACATGCCCTTTAAGTTAACAACCCATTTTAGATTAAAAACCAAAATTATTTTTAATGACGTGGCTTTATCCTATTGGTTGATTTAAAACCCATCCTAAATATGTCGAACCCACCCACCCATTTGAGCCCGACCCGACCCAACTCCCATATTACCACTAAACCCTATAACCCATCAGCCAAATACACTGATACTCTCCCATACGACTGACCGAAATTCATACGACTGATAGTCCCCCAAACCTAATGCGACGATAGCGATGGCTGCTCCCTGCAATTGGTTTTTGAAAGATTCAAGTCAAAGATCAATTTTTAAATTCTCTTCTCTATTAATAAGATTTTATTACTTTTGTTGAATAAAAATGATTTGGGTTCTTGGGAATTTATCATCTACTGTTACTTTCGAGTTGTGACAATTTTTGTAATGCTTCTTTTATACTTCTTATGTCATTGTTTAGTAATATTGAGATTGCATGTGGTCCCTCTTTATTTTTTTGGTCTGTTTTAGGGATTTTGTATAGTTGATAGCGATTTAGGGTTCCGATGGGGTCTTGTTGTCTGCTCAATCAGTTCTTTATTTCTAAGCTTTTGTGTTTGTTTTTGTATTTATAATTGTATGTGGTCCATTAGACTTTATTCTTGTTTGTACTTTAGGACATTAAATATTGATAAATTAGACCTTATTTTTCTGTTTGAATATGTCTAATGAGTCCCTTTACCTTTTCTTATGGCTTGCATGTGACTTCAACAAAGAATGGTTGAAAATATGGACTTGGTCTTGAATTATGGGGGAAGATGGGTCTTGAAACCTCAAATAGTGTACATTAAAAAATTGAATCACTTGTTGCAAGCTTATGATGTAGATTTTTGTCTTATATAGATATTTGTTCGGAATACATTGAAAAATATGGGTTTAATAAGGTTGAACAACTTCTAGTAATAAGTCCTTCATGTAGGTACTTTCTGGTTGAAGGGGATTCAGGAATCAGAACACTACAACAACTCTTAACTAACCAGCTAAGTGTACTTCAATTCTTTGCTACTGATGAGGGTGAAGAACATGTGTCAGTTGATCACGCCCAACTATATCTTATAAAAAGACTAAACGGACGTTGCAAATATAATCTGAGTATTTCGCCCAGAGTTGAATCTCACGGGGAATTAACCTATCAATTATCGTTGTTAGACTCACTCGATTCTTTGTAATCAACTTCCCAAAGATTATGAATATCAATTTTTGGTGTTTCTACTAACTAAAACTTAATGAAAGTAATTAAACTAGAATATAACTATTGTTGGATTGTAAAAAAATGCGAGAAAGATCAAAGGTTATGGTTTCCCCTGTTGATGGAATCCCTTCTTGTATATTTCATATAGTTTGGCCTAATTATCTCTATCAATCATGAGAACTCTTTTTACTGTAAATCTCTCCCGAGTAATTACGATAATGTACTAGATGCACTCTCCCGAGTTAAGCTAGATATCTTTTATTATAGCTCACTTTAGATTGAACCCAAGGTATCGTTATCCCTAATCCAACCTTTAAACCCTTGGTTATGGATCCCTCCTATACTTTGGAAGTGGTGTTGTTCAACAACTACCTAAATATGCACTCTCTCCCGAGTAGATACACACTAAATAGGCACAACTAATTTAGGGTCCTTCAATCAACTACAACAAGAACTTAGTTGAACAAATAGATATTAAAACCAAGCAAACTATATTAATATAACAAGATATTCATTCTCAACAAGTTCCACCAAAACTTTAGACTAAATAAGTTAGCTACTCATAATTGTACTAAAAACAACAATAGAAGAATTCATCAATAATGGTAAAAACACAAGGAAGAAATATGAGAGTTGATGCCCAATTGTCCTCCTTGCCTCTTGCCTTTGCTTTCCTTGAACAAGACTTTAAACCTTGATAATACTCTATTTTGGGTGAGTTGAACCTTATATATGTTAAGTGAAATTGTCCCAAGCTTCCAATTTTACCCTTGAAAATAACGTGTGCGAACTGGACTAGCGGGGTCGCGCTAGTGAACGCGCTAATGTCTAAGTGTACTGCCTCTGATCCCTGGGCTAGCGCGGTCGCGCTACTAGGCGCGCTAAGGCCGTGCTAATGGGACTTCATTCTGCCTCAAACACCTGGACTAGCGTAGCCGCGCTAGTGGACGCGCTATGGCCGCGCTAGTGGACTAGTAGTCTGCCTTAGCGGTTTTCTTCCTTCTTTTCACACGCTAGAAACTCCAAGGGGACTTTCTCCTTCAATTTGGCTCCAAACACCATCCTAGGTCCTCATAAGAACACTTTGCTCCTGCGAAACATAAAATCCACAATTAGAGCCATTTTAACATCATTTAACATTCCTAAGACAGTGAAGCATCATTATGTTGGAGTATAAATATACGCTAAACTACGTGGATTTAGCCTATTATCAACACCCCAAAATTAAATCATTGCTAGTCCTCGAGCATTCCACCCTACTCTACAAAGGTCCTTTCATCAAGTATTTCCCTAATGTGTCACACCACGAATATATTACAAGAGTTGTACCTAGCAATGTAACATACATGCCTCAAGAGTCGACGCTCACATGCCATACAATATTCTTACTTCCTCAAAGTACTCTACCCAGAGGTCAAGACTTACCTTTCTGTCACGAATCAAGTGCCCTCACATCACACACGAGAGTAGTTCCACAAGAATAATATTAAGATCAAGTAGGAACTCAAAGAGAAAGAATTCACTCACTCTCGAAAAGAACATTCATATGCCACAAAGATGCACCATAGTCTTTCCTGTAGTGTAATACTCTACTAACCGAGCCCATTCAATCTAAGATTAATTAGGTCTTTATTTGGTTGTAATGTAGGCTAAAGGACGGGTAAGAAATATTTAGATATAGTGACTAACCTCCCTAAGGACTTTTAGTGCATTTACTTTCGCTTTCAGACCATATTTATGCTAGGCCAGACATTCCACCACACTTTTCTTTATATTACCCCCAAATTTACTTAGGTGCAATTATATCACTTCACCACTTATCAAGGACTGCATTTATTCATTGTCCTTTTTTTTTTCAAGTGGCGCTTATTCTTTCATTTTTTTCAAAACTTTGCACCTTTCTTTCTATTTCTTTTATTCCACTCAAAAACCAAACCACCACCCCACACTTTGACTTTTACATGTTCTCTAACAATTCAAGTGCTCATGAGAGGTAAAAGGTTCAAATAGATGGCCATTCAAACAATTGGGTAAGGTTTGTAATGTGGTTGCCAAAGAAATAGGCTTATAAGCTCAAAGGGGTCAACTATGATATATTACAATCAGGTGGGTATACTTTATATCTGCCTTAACAAACAAATGCATATATCACTTCTAAAACTGAACGAAGCTACTATTTCGCTTTGCAAACACACATGCAAGTTCTAGGCATCGAATGTGGAGCATAGAATATCAATACACCTTACACACATATGGCACATAACTCACTCCAGATTGGTTTATCAAGACACTCTAACCGAGTTTTCAAGTTAGTTACAACATACAAATTTAAGGCACTCCACAAGAATCAACAACTGAGCCTAAGCGTCACATTCTAGGGTCTTTTTTGTTTGGGTGTAACAACACTAAGGTATGCTTTTCCTATTTTAGCTCATCGCCCAAAAACACCTAACAACTAAAAAACAAAATAATAAAAAACTAACTACACCCGGTTCAAGCAAAACCCTTGGAAAAACACTACAGTCAAAAGAAAAACCAAGGGGGAGTTGCTACACTACCTACAAAAATACAAAATCTTTTTGGTGTTTTCTTTAGACTAACTTCCCTCAAGAAAACTGCTCAAGAGATCCGTCGTCAAGAAGAGTCCACTATATATATATATATATAATATTTTATTTTTTTATGGTCGACTTGAACCATCAAGAACCCCGTCGAAAAGGGATCCATCGTCGGGCCAAGACGACTTAATTAATTATACTACTACTAAAAATCACAAAAAAGAACAAAAATAACAAAACTCAACAAAAGCAACAAAACCCAAAAGAAAATAAAAGCAACAATTAGTTCCTATGTATGTACATATACCAGGGAGCATTCCCCCACCCCACACTTAAGATGAAGACATGTCCTCATGGCAATCAAAATAAACAAAGAGAGGTAAGGGGACTTCCCTGAAAGCTAAATCCTGGTCGGAGACTGTCCCTGGGTCTAGGTGACATGCACGACCTAGGGCACGCAGCTAGCCCATTATCTTATTTTCTGATTTGGACTGTTGGGTGGCTAGCGCATCAACTCTTGACCCCAAGTCAATAACCGAGGTCCTGAAACCAGACACCTCCTACTCCAGGTGGTCCATTCTCTATCCCTGACTGGCCCTAGACGGGCCTGCAACCTCGGTAGCCTGCTCCTGAGTGGACTGCGCCTCCTCATCATCTTCTTGCTCATCCTCCTCATCATCCTCATCAGAATCATTCTCCACCTCATCATCATCAACTGCCATCGCTTCCTTTCCAATAATAACCCTGTCAGCTCGGAAGGCGTACGCCGTTGGCACTTTGCCATCCACCGCCAAGTTTCCTGATACCCCAGTTGCAAGGCACAATCGAGTGACAAGAGATGGGAAAAAGAATCCATACCTCTGAACTTTACTGCGGACGAACATCTCCTCATGCATAAGCCTGGCCACATCAAAGTCGCGGCCCGTCATGATGCACCAAATCAAACACCCACGAGGAATGTTCACCTCCAAGGTGTTGTGGGATGGGATTAAGCGGTTTTTGATCAGGTGGAGCCAACATTTTGCTTCAAAGGTGAGGGCTGAAGAGTGAAACTTATTCCCGTACTTGTACCACTCATATCTGCAACCGGGATACAAATAGTTGGGAGGAACGTTTCCTACTGAGTATAGAACCGACCATATGCCTCATATCCGTCCTCGTACCTATCCACGGGGCCTGGTAGCCGGTAAATTGTCTCAATGGACTCCACAGAGGCGTTCACCGGCTTCTTCCTCACTGTTACCATGTGATTCTTGTGCTCCGGGCAGTTTTCATAAAACTCCCTCACTATCATTGCATTAGCCTCATCGGGCTCCTCAAATAACACATCTAATCTCCTCCACAACAACTCATCATACATCTTTTGGCAGTTACGCCGGAGTGATTCCATATCTATTCCACGTTCAGTTATGGCCGTCGTCGATTCCTTCGCAGCAAACCTATCCTGGGCCTTAGCTGATACAAATTTGTTGCTATTGAAAGGCCTAGTGTCAGGTGCTCCTCTTACTCGTCTGCCAGAGGAAGAACTTGCTTGTCTGCCGGAGGAAGATCCGGTGGCTTGACGCTTTTGAGAGGGTGCCATTGTACCTACAACAAGGACATTATTAGCACAACACAATGAGGTGACCCAACTATGGTTACTCAGACTTCACCTTACAATTGGTCACAATAATTTCCTTTCAGTGGGGCATTTACACAAACACTTGGTGGGCATTATTCACCGGAGCCCCCGATTAATCAAGTTGAAACTCCAATCACCACCACAATTTCCCAAACTTCACCCAACTAAATCAAGGCATACAACACCCCCAAATATCATCACCCAGATGTACTACACATACACTACCAATTACTTCTACTAAACAAGAAGAAAAACTACTACTTTCAACAATGGAAAAGGAAAAAAACTACAAAAAAAAAATTAGTAAAGAAAACACATACATGTGTGTTAAAGGAGTGAGAAGTGGAGAATTGGGTTATGGTTGGAGTGAGCAAGAGAATTGGGGCGTGTGAGGACTTTGGTATGGGTGGGAAGAGTATTCTTAGAAGAAGAAGAGTAGTAGTAGAAGAAGAAGGGCTTTCAGAGAAGTGGGGGGAAGTGTAACAGGTGTGGGAGACATGGGGGAGGTGGGTTAGGTTTGGGTATTAGAAAAATTAAAGGCCAAATAAAATAATAAAAAATAATACAAAACTTACCTGGTCCGCGACGGGACTAGCACGGTCAATAGCGCGACCGCGCTAGTGGAGACAGAAAAGTTGGCCAAATGCGCGGCTACTAACGCGACCACTAGCGCGCCTGCACTAGTGACTTTGGGACCAGGGAGTGCACTAGGTCATTAGCGCGACCACTAGTGCGGTCGCACTACCCCAGGCCTCAAAATACTTCGCTTTTTTCTGACTTTTTCCTTGGAGTGGCTTGAGTCTACCCCCACCCGAGCACACCTGCATATGTTAGTACTTAAAATAATTCAACTACTCATCCCCTACACTATAAACATTACACATTGGGTTGCCTCCCAACCAGCACCTTAGTTAATGTCGTGGCACGACAATTACAACAAATCAATGGCTTGTCTCCCATGAAGCTCTTGATTTAACGTCGTCATACGACGCATAATAATCATATTTAAGGCTCGCTCGACCTCTGAGGTTCAGTAAGATGCATCACAAACACTTTCTTGTTCTCGTCCATACCCACATACGGTTTCAATCTATGCCCATTAACTCTAAAGGTGTGGGAATATTTTTCAGAAGCAATCTCTACATCACCTGAGGGAAACACTTCGACCACACGAAATAGTCCAGACCATCGAGACTTGAGTTTACCCGGAAATAGTCTCAATCTTGAGTTAGAGCAGCACCATATCTCCGGGTTTGAAGTTTCGATACACAATGTTCTTATCGTGTAACCTCTTCATTCTTTCCTTGTACAACCTCATGCTTTCAAAGGCAAGATACCTGAATTCATATAGCTCATGTAGTTCGGTGACTCGACTTGTGCCTGCAGTATCAAGATCCATATTTAACTGTTTCAGTGCCCACCAAACTCGATGTTCCAGTTTTACTGGCAGGTGACAGGCCTTCCCGAACACCAACTTGCATGGTGACATACCAATTGGCATTTTGAATGCAGTTATGTAGGCCCAAAATGCGTCATCCAGATTTTTTGCCCAATCAGTTCTTGTGGAGTTCACAGTTTTAGTCAGCACACTCTTTATTTCTCGATTTGACACCTCAACCTGTCACTTGTCTGAGGGTGATATGGGGTTTCCACCTTGTGGCGCACATCGTACTTTGCTAACAGCTTCTCGAAGGCACGATTGCATAAATAGGTGCCTCCGTCACTAATAATGGCCCTTGGGATCCCAAAGCGGGTGAATATATTCTTCTTCAAGAACCCCACCACCACTCGTGCATCATTGGTGGGGAGTGCTGTAGCTTCCACCCATTTGGAGACATAGTCTACAACAACAAGTATGTACTTATTTCCATAGGAGCTGACAAAGGGACCCATGAATTCAATCCCCCATACATCAAACACCTTAACCTCTTGAATCGGGTTCATGGGCATCTCATGATGACGGGATATGTTCCCCGTCCTTTGACATTCATCACAACCCTTCACCCATTGGTGTGCATCTTTGAACACAGTTGGCCAGTAGAATCCGACCTCTAGAACTTTAGCCGTTGTTTTGACTCCTCCAAAATTCCCTCCATACGCTGATGCGTGACATGCTAGCAAAACAAAAAAATTCTCTATCTCGGGGATGCACCTCCGGATCATATTGTCAATACAAATTCTAAACAGGTAAGGTTCATCCCAATAAAAATTGCGGCAGTCACGATAAAATTTTTTCTTTTGAACATATGAGAGTTCATAGGGCTCTATACCACTTGCCAGGTAATTTGCAATGTCTGCATACCATAGCACTTTCTCCATGCTTGTGGCGAGTAGCTTCTCGTCTGGAAAGGTTTCCAGAATAGCCTCTACTTCCACTGCATTTTTAGCTCCTTCAAGTCGTGACAGATGATCCGCGACTTGATTCTCCATGCCCTTATGGTCATGGATCTCTAGATCAAATTCTTGCAGTAGCAGCACCCAATGAATCAGGCGTATCTTGGATTCCTTCTTCTTAATCAAATACCTGAGGGCATCACGGTCAGTGTAAACAATCACCTTAGAGCCGATCAAGTATTATCTGAACTTGTCGAAAGAAAACACCACTGCCAGCATCTCTTTTTCGGTCACAGTGCAGTTCAGATGAGCTCCACTAAATGTCCTACTAGCGTAGTAAATTGGGTGCATTATCTTTTCTTTCCGCTGTCCCAGCACTGCTCCCACTGTGTAGTCACTGGCATCACACATGAGCTCGAATGGTTGCTCCCAGTCGGAGGCAACAATGATTGGTGCCGTGACTAACATCTTTTTCAGCTCCTCAAAAGCTACCCTGCAATCCTTAGAAAACACAAAAGGGTTATCTTTTTCGAGCAACTTACACAGGGGGTTGGCGATCTTGGAGAAGTCTCTGATGAAACGCCGGTAAAACCTGGCATGCCCAAGGAAGCTCCTTATTGCTTTAACCGGTGTGGGAGGTGGGAGCTTTGCTATAACATCAACTTTAGCACGATCCACCTCAATTCCTTTGCTTGACACCAAGTGCCACAAGACTATCCCCTCTTGTACCATGAAATGACACTTATCCCAATTAAGCACAAGGTTCGTCTCAATACACCGCTTCAGCACTCGGGTCAGATTTGTTAGGCACTCATCGAATGAATTTCTCACCACTGAAAAATCATCCATGAACACCTCCATTATATCCTCGACCATGTCAGTGAATATGGCCATCATGCACATTTGAAATGTGGCGGGTGCATTGCAGAAGCCAAAGGTCATCCTTCTGAAGGCAAAAATCCCGTAGGGACATGTGAATGAGGTCTTTTCTCTGTCTTCCGAGGCAATGGAAATTTGGTTGTACCCCGAGTACCCATCCAGAAAACAAAAGTGAGACCTCTCTGCCAGTCTGTCGAGCATCTGATCGATGAAGGGAAGTGGGAAGTGATCTTTCCGGGTGGCCAAATTCAACTTTCTGTAGTCCATGAAAATTCTCCAGCCCGTGACAGTTCTTGTAGATATCAGCTCATTGTTGTCATTTTTTACAACTGTCATGCCACCCTCCTTAGGAACACATTGCACCGGGCTAACCCAGTTGTTGTCAGAGATGGGGAAATGATTCCCACATACAACCACTTTATAATTTCCTTCTTCACCACTTCCTTCATGTTTGGTTCAGCCGCCTTTGGTGTTCCCTGGAAGGTGTGTGCCCCTCTTCCAGTAGAATTTTGTGCATACAGTATGCCGGGCTGATCCCCTTTATGTCTGCCATGGTCCACCCAATGGCAGTCTTACACTCGGTGATTACCTGTAAGAGTTGTTTTTCCTGCAGATCTAACAAACTGGATGAGATAATAACAGGTAAAGTAGAGTTGGGTCCGAGAAACGCGTAACTGAGATGGGCTGGCAATGGATTCAAGTCCAACTTTGGTGGTTCTTCAACCGATGGCTTGCTGGCGGAGTCTCTCTCTTTTCTAAATGTAGGGCCTCGAATTCTAGTGACCTCGGCCACACGCCTTTGCCCTCAAGAGCCAACACCCATTCTGTCAATTCCTCCCCATTTACCTCATCCAAATTCATCAAACATGCAGCAAGGGCGTCCTCAATAGTCAAGGACTCATCATCTTCCTCCAGTATCACATCCACGACATTAATAAGAGAACAATTAGCGAATTCACTTGGTTACCTCATGGATTTCTACACATTGAATGTGATTTCCTCATCGTTCAACCTCATCTTGAGCTCCCCAGTTTCACAATCAATGAGGGCTCGCCCTGTGGCCAAGAATGGACTTACCAAAATTATGGGAATCTCCTCATCCACTCTACAGTCCAGTATCACAAAATCTGCAGGGAATACAAACTTCCCTACCTGCACCAATACGTCATCAAGAATGCCTGACGGTCTTTTTACCGTCCTGTCTGCCAGCTGCAACAACATAGAGGTCAGTCTAGCTCTACCAATCCCCCAACCTCTTGTAGATGGCTAGGGGCATAAGATTAATGCTTGCCCCTAAATCACAAAGTGCCTTGGCAAAGGCAAAGTTACCAATAGTGCAGGGAATGGTGAAACTCCCTGGATCAAACAGCTTTTTCGCAATTGGTCGGGTCACAACGGCACTGCAGGTTTGAGTAAGAGTCACTGTGGCCAAGTCTTGGAAGTCGAATTTTCGGGACATCAAGTCCTTCATCATTTTGGCATAACCATGCATCTCCTTCAGAGCATCAATCAAAGGAATATTTACCTGTATTTGTTTCAACGTATCCAAGAACTTTTTATACAGCTCATCTTTCTGGTACTTGGATAGCCTCTGTGGGAATGGTGCTGGAGGTCTCTTCTTCCCAGTGATTTGGGATTTTTCTTTTTCAGACAATACCTCTATCACCGGTTCATGGGCTGTCTCAGCTTCTTTCTCAGCCTCAACTTGAGTGTTGGGTTCTCCTTGGGCAGGTTGCACTGTCACCTCAGTCAGTTTTGTTGAATCATCAATTTCAATGGGCACTGGTACCAGTGTTTCAGCATATCTGCTTTCTCGAGCTCTTTCCTGATCCAAGTCTAATTCCCTGCCATTTTGTAGACTCACCGCCATCATCTGCTTTGGACCCTAATCTTTAGGATTTACCTGAGTGTCTGCAGGCAATGTCCCAAGAGGACGATTATTCAAAGACATCGAGATCTGGCCCATTTGCACTTCAATATTTTTTATAGCTGACTCATGTGCATCTACTCTCTCACTTATTTTTGCAGTTGACCCAATAACCTGCTGCATCATTGCTTCAAATCTGGAAAATCCATCTTCTTGTCTCCCACCATGTTGTTCCTGAGAGGGTGATAAGTCTGTTGCTGATTCTGATTCTGATTATTGTACCCCTGTGGCCTTTGGTAAGGCGCCACATTACCATGAGGTCGCATGGCTCCCATGTTTCCACTGTTGTGCTACTGTTGAACTGGCCTGTATGGTTGATTTTTTTGGCCCCAATTTTGTCCACCCTGTCGCTGGCCCCCATAATTTGACACATAGTTCATATTTTCAGGGTAGTGATGATGATAACATTCAACATTCCACTGATTACCAAGTGGTTGACTAATGCAAGATGTGCATAAGCGCCCATTGGTTGTATCCACCATATGTACCTGCTGCTTTTGCCCTGACTCCTCCACCTTTTGGTGAGTATGCTCATCTGTGTCATCAAGGTGGCCATATTTTCAACAAGAGTGTTGGATGGATCTAAGGCCACTGAGTGAACTACTTGAGTGATGGGTGTATTCCTGGTTGTCCACCCCGAATTCTATGCCATTTTATCCAGCAGAATCTGACTTTCTCTTCATGATTTGCTCAAGAATGCTCCACCAACTGAAGCATCAACATTTGCCTTCACACTATCTGCCTGACCCATGTAAAACTGTTTCCCCAACATTTTCTCTAGAATACCGTGATGCAGACATATATTCAACATTCCTTTTAAATCGTTCCCATGTTTCCTGCAATGTTTCCGTTGGTTTCTGTCTGAAGCTCAAGATCTCATCAATTTGCTGAGCTGTCTTTTTGGGTGGATGGAACTTGTTCACAAATTGCTTGACTAACTCCTCCCATGTAGTAATGGAATTGATGGGGAGTAAGTTTATCCAAGTCTGGGCTGCTCCTGTCACTGAGAATGGAAACAACAACAACTTTATTGCTTCCTGAGTTACGTTTGGCTGCCTTTGAGTTTTGCAAATCGACATGAAATTCTTCAAATGTTGTTGGGGATCCTCAATGTGTGACCCTGAAAATAGTCCCTTGTTCTGCAACGAGTGCAACATGTTGTTTGTGATCTGAAAAGATTCAGCATGTATCTGCGGGACTACTATCGCTGTGGCCAAATTCCCCGCTGTGGGTTGTGGCCAGTCATATAAAGGTTCCTCTGGCATAAGAGGTTCCACTACCTGCGCAACTGGATCTACCACGCCGTCCCCATTGTTTTTCATGTTGTTTACCAGATCTGCCATATCTAGTTCAAGTTGTTCAGTTGATGGTTGTTTCTTGCTTTTTCGGTTGGCCCGGTTCAAGGCCTTGAAAACTTTCTTGGGGTCTGATAAGGCTTCAAACACTTCAAAATTCTCGATGAGATTCTAGGCATGCACTTGTACAACCAAGTTAGCAAATGTTAAAATTTAAATGTATGGATGAAAATAAAGAAAATTGACTACACTAAGACTTTTTGTATTTCTTCCAACTGTAATTGATAACACCGTTAATTCCCCGTAAACGACGCCAAAATTTAATCACACCCAACTCTGTCTTATGAAAAGATTAAGCGGATGTTGAAAATATAATCTTAGTATTTCGCCTAGAGTCGAATCCCACAGGGAATTAACCTATCAATTATCGGTTTTAGACTCACTCGATTCTTCGTAATCAACTTCCCAAAGATTATGAATATCAATTGTTGGTGTTTCTACTAACTAAAACTGAATGAAAGTAATTAAACTAGAATATAACTATTGTTGGGTTGTAAACAAATGCGAGAAAGATCTAAGGTTATGGTTTCCCCTGTTGATGAAATCCCTTCTTGTATATTTAATATAGTTTGTCCTAATTATCTCTATCAATCATGACAACTCTTGTTACCGTAAATCTCTCCCGAGTTATTATGACAATTTACTAGACGCACTCTCCCGAGTTACTCTAGCTATATTTTATTATAGCTCACTTTAGATTGCACCCAAGGTATCGTTGTCCCTAATCCAACCTTTAAACCCTTGGTTATGGATCCCTCCTATACTTTGGAAGTGGTGTTTTTCAATAACTACCTAAATATGCGCTCTCTCCCGAGTAGATACACTCTAAATATGCACAACTAATTGAGGGTCTTTCAATCAACTACAACAAGAACTTAGTTGAACAAATAGAGATTAAAACCAAGCAAACTATATTAATATAACAAGATATTCATCCTCAACAAGTTCCACCAAAACCTTAGACTAAATAAGTTAGCTACTCATAATTGTGCTAAAAACAACAATAGAAGAATTCATCAATAATGGTAAAAACACAAGGAAGAAAGATGAGATTTGATGCCCAATTGTCCTCCTTGCCTCTTGCCTTTGCTTTCCTTGAACAAGACTTTAAACCTTGATAATCCTCTCTTTTGGGCTAGTTGAACCTTATATAGGTTAAGTGGAATTGCCCCAAGCTTCCAATTTTACCCCTGAAAATAACGTGTGCGAACTGGACTAGCGCGGCTGCGCTAGTAAATGCGCTAATGTCTAAGTGTTCTGCCTCCGATCGCTGGGCTAGCGTGGTCGCGCTACTGGGTGCGCTAAGGCCGCGCTAATGGGACTTCATTCTGCCTCAAACACCTGGACTAGCAGTCGCGCTATGGCCGCGCTAGTGGACTAGTAGTCCGCCTTTGCGATTTTCTTCCTTCTTTTCACACGCTAGAATCTCCAAGGGGCCTTTCTCCTTCAATTTGGCTCCAAACGCCATCCTAGGTTCTCATAAGCACACTTTGCTCCTGCGAAACATAAAATCAACAATTAGAGCCATTTTAACATCATTTAACATTCCTAAGACAGTGAAGCATCATTAAGTTGGAGTATAAATATACGCTAAACTACGTGAATTTAGCCTATTATCATCAACTCTTAGCATAAGTCGCCACAATGAACCTCACAGTGTCACTGTAAATGTTGGGACTGATTGGGAGTCATGTGAGGAAGAGGAAGCATATGGACATGACTCTGGTGATTATGATAATGATCAATTGAATCTCTTTAGTAAGGAACGGATTAAATAAGTCAATGACAAACTAGACAAGTATAAATAGTTGAAGAAGGGTATGAGTTTTGGGGATTTTGCCGAAGCTAAAAGAATTGTGGGGTAGTATGCAATTGCTAATGAGAAAAGCCTTAAGGTTAAGAAGAGTGACACTGGTAGAGTTAGATATATATGTGTTGTTGGTTGTCTCTTTGAGTTATTGATATCTCAGGATAATAGAGATCAAGGATTTAAAATCAAAACATTGAAAATAAAGCATACTTGTGAACGCGCATACAAGAATGGAAGAGCTATTCCCCAAACTTTAGCACACTATTTCAACAAAGTCCAAAATAATCCTAAATACAAGGTGAAAGACATGAGGGTGGACCTCGAGGATCAATTCAAACTTAATGTTAGTTATTCAAAGATGAAAAGAGTAAAGAGGCTTGTGCTAGAGAAATTGGAGGGTAGCTTCATTAATGATTACAATAGGTTAGAGGTCTATGCTCAAGAATTGAGGGACAGTAACCCCAGATCTGATGTGTGATAAACATTTCTAAAGATGCTTTGGCAGAAGGAAAAATGAGGTTTCTTAGGATGTATATTTTCTTTTAAACTTTGAAAACAGGCTGGAAAGCAGCTTTGATACCTCTTATAGGCCTAGACGACACATTTCTAAAAGGGAAATGTAAGGGAATTCTACTGCTGTCCATGGCACAAGATTCAGTGAAATATTTTTATCCTCTTGCATGGGCAATAGTCTGGTAGAACCTTAAAGTGGTTTATGGAGTTACTGAGAAATTCTTTTACGCTTGAAGATGGTGAAAAAGTGACATTTATATCGGATATGCAAAAGATAATTGTTTGTCATTTTTTTCCAACAATATGTTTAATTTATAATTTATTTGTAACTGATTTTCCATTGTTGTAGAGGTTGTTTCCATTGTCCTTCCAAAAGCAAATCACAGGTGGTGTACTAGGCACATTGAAGCTAATTGGAGCAAAAACTAGAGAGGTATAGAGATGAAAAAATTAATGCAGTGGTGTGCTTGGAGTATCTATGAAGAAGAATTCAAAGATGAATTGAAGACTCTGGGTGATATTCATGAAGATGCTTCTAGGGAACTATTACACTACCCTCCTCAAAACTGGTGTAGGGCTTACTTTGACACTACATGCAAGAACCAGATGATTGACAATAACTTCACCGAATCATTCAACAAATGTATTCTTGAAGCAAGAACTAAACCTATAATCAAGATGTTGGAAGACATTAGATTAAAGGTAAATTTTTTTCCTTATGTTAAATTTTTTATAATTGTTTATTAATATACTATGATCTTCCTTTTTATGGTAGGTAATGAATTTGTTGAAGAACCGTGAGAAGGAATGCAGGAATTGGAGGGAAGAAATTAGCCCATGTGCTATGGAGCTTTACCATGATTACATAGTGATTGCATTAGAGTGTAAAGTTGTTTTTAACGGAGATTATGGATATGAAGTGGTTGAGGGTAAAGATAAGCATAAAGTGAACTTGGAATTGAAGAAGTGTACTGGCAGGGCATGGAATTTAATAGGAATACCATGTCCTCGTGCTATCAAATCTTTACTGCACGACAAACAAGATCCATTAAACGAGGTGCATTGGTGGTATTGAAATGAAGCTTATATGTTGGTAAACATGCATAAGTTACAACTAGTGAGAGGTGAGAAATTTTAGAAAGTTGAGCCACAACATGCAATGGAGCCACCAGAAATACAGAAAATGGTGGATAAACCAAAGATAAAGAGAAAAAGATGAGGCTAGGAAAATGGACGGAGTCTGGTCAGCTTCAAGAAAAGAACTTGTAATGACATATGGATTATGTGGTACAACAAGCCACAACAGAAGAAAATGCCCTTTCGTAATAATCTTTTTCACATATTTTCTTATCTGACAACAAATTTTAATTTATAAACATCATTTAATGAACAAATCTAGCAGACTAATGGTGATGGTACCTCCCAAACAGTACAAGATGTGCCCTTAACGGCACCACAAGACAGTCAAATTCAGAATTTATTTTCATGCCTACTCCTGGAGTGAGTCAATGTGATGGACCTTCAAACATAGCTCAAGGGAAGGTATCTGTTGCACCTTCAACAATAGTTGATGAATATGAGGGTGAAGATGAAGATGAAGATGAAGATGAAGATGAAGAGCCGAATGTGATGCTTAAGGTGATATCTGAAGCTAAGACTAGGCTTGAACAAAGAAAGTTGCATCAAGAACCTACTGGTACTAGAAAGATTGGCTTTAAAGGAGTTGTAGATGGTGTTAACGTGCCTAGTAATATGCCTTATTCACCAAAGAAGCTCACTTGGAGTGGCAAATCAGCTATGTTCGCAAATCAGTTGGTAGCAGAAAAGGAAAAAAAATTGAAAAGCTAAAGACTAAAAAGGACAAGCATTAAAGTAGTTTGTGTAGTTCAATGATTTTTGTGTAATCTGACGGTTATGTACTGATTGATTCAGACCTTGTTTTTTGTTGTTTAAGTGGTGAATTAGTTGTGTAATGACTGTTTTGGTTATTACAGTCATTACACAGTAATGACCGTAAAGTGTAATGACTGTTATGTGTAGTCAATTCTGGTAAAATATTGAAACTGTTAAATGTAATGACTGTAAAGTTCAAATAAAAATGTTAAGTGTAATTCTGGTAAACTACAGTGTAATGGATATCATTACTAGTATTTTCTTGCCAAGGAACACCCAATCTTGCAGTAGTTCTGATATTCAGCAGTAGAATGAGGAATGCACTTGCTTAGACACTCCACATAACAAGGATTATTCCTGTTTGGTATAGTACCGGATTGATTGTAACAGCCACCCCAACAAGCATAAAGGCTGTCTGCACTAACTTTAAGCATTTCTTTTCCTACTACAATCAACATTATCCAAAGGGTAACAAAAACACGTATTCTCTCCATTGCCACTTTTGTGTTGTTTGGTTCTAGGCATGATTGGAAAAGGTGCATATGAGTAAAATCAATTTTCTGTTCTGGCAGATGAGTAAATAACTTGAATTCTTTTTATTGCAAATTGTGAACCACTCTATTAGACCAACAGAATAAACCAACAGAAATCTTAACAAACAAAATAGATCAACAGTCCTTACATACTTAACAAACATCAGTTTCCTCTCATCAACTTGAATCTTTCGAAAACCAGTTGCAGCGAGCAGCCATCGCTATTGTCGCATTAAGTTTGGGAGAGTTTTAGTCGTATGAATTTCGGTCAGTCGTATAGGGGAGTATCGGTTAGGGGTGAGCACAAAATCCGAAAAACTGAATTCCGAACCAAACCGAATTAATTTGGTATTTCGGTTTCGGGTTTTTTGGTTTATTTCGGTACAGAAATTTTGGTATTTCGGTTCGGTATACGGTATTGGATTTTTGATATTTCGGTATACCGAAATAGTTTAGTCAAAGCCCAACTTTATTTTTATTTTTTAGCCCAATAACCTTAAGCCCACAACCCAAAAGTCCAAAACCCCTATTAATTTAATATTTCTGGTATTACTACTACTATAACAAAAAAAGTGAAATTGATATCTTAAACTCATAGCAGAAACGTATTTAGAATTAATAGAAAAGGTTTCCTTTTCGATGACTTAATTTGCAAACTTAAAATTAAAAAGTAAGATAGTTACTTCTATTTCAATTTGAATATTTAGCTAACATTCGTTTCGATAAAGACCATTTAACAAACAGATTCACTGACCATGCCACAATTTCTAGGTACACGTAAATGATAAAGTATGGCTTTATATTCGAGGCATCAAAGGAGCTGTTGCTTTTTATGTGTAAGTTGTAATATTTGGTGCAACTTTTTCTCATGTATTAACAAATGGTATTATAAGATGCTTCCCTTGCATTGCCTCCATTTTCAGTCAAATGCTAGTAAATAATACTAGTTGTATTGGTTTCAAAAGTCGAAGAGCTACAGATTTGAATAATCAGAAGTCCTGTAACATAGATTATTAGATTTGGTTTATACCGAAATCGTACCGAACCAAAATAAGAAATACCGTATCGTACCGAACCAAAATAAGAAATACCGAACCGTACTGAAATATTTTGGTACGGTATTTAGTATACACAATTGATAAACTGAATACCAAAATACCGAACCGAAATTCTTAAATACCGAACCGAAGTAGCGAATGTTCACCCCTACTATCAGTGTATTTGACTGGTCATGGGTTATAGGGTTTAGTGGGTAATTTAGGAGTTGGGTCGGGTCGGGCTCAAACTGGTGGGTGGCTTGGACATATTTGGGGTAGGTTTTAAATCAACCAATAGGATAAAACCACGTTATTAAAAATAATTTTGATTTTTAATTTGAAATGTGTTGTTAATTTAAAGGACATGTGTGAGCCAAAACCTTAACGGGAATGATATATTTAGCCCAATAAATAGATGGGGTGGAATATTAGACCAAATTTAATAATTCAGGGGCAAAGCTGACCATTTTCTGTATTATAAAAGTTATGAAGTTTAAATTAGGGACCTTTACACAAATAGCCGCTTATATTCATATTATTTACTTTTTCTAATCATATACATAAATTATACATATATAAAACATAAATTATGTAAATATTATATTTTTATCGGCTATTTTTAGTTAACGAACAATTGCCCTTAAGTGAGACCCACCCACTATTTGAAAATTTCCTCACCCTCTACCTTATGTAGTTGCGTTGATCTCTCCATAATTCTCTTTTCAATGTCGACAAGTTACTGTGTGTATTCCCCTACCCCCTCCCCCTAAAAAAAGATCAACTCATATGGAAAGCAGTATACATGACTATATGCAGTCAAAGTATTCAAATTTAAGCCGTTATAAACAGGACTTGAGAAATAACGTGAAGAGAGAGAGGATACATTTGTGAGTACTGATTTTTGCAAAGTAGTTCAATCGATTTTCCACATTTGAGGCAAATGTCAAATAATGTCGTTATAAAGTCTTGCCGAGTTTGAAAATTAATCTAGTGGAGGCTAGCATTTAGATTCCAGAAATATGCATGAGGTTCTCCCTTTTTATTATTTCATTTTCAATTTAATCATCCAATGCCTGATTTTCACTAGCGCAATTAATTAATTAATTTATATTATAGTGGTATAAACCCAAAACGAAGTAATGCATGCACTCCCTAGTGAAAAGTTCTCCATTCAATTCTAAATCCTTCGGTTAACATGGGAGATGTAGGATTTAAACTTAGCTAGTGTTGGTCACTAATTCTTAAATTTATTTTTAAAAAGTTGATTTGAGTGAAGTTTAGTTTGAAGATGAAAATCTGTTTGGACCATTTTTTAAAACATATTTCACTTTAAAACGTGACTTATACTTAGAGGTGGTAAATGAGCTTGTCGGGTCAAATATAAGCGGGTGAAATAGGTAGTGCAAAGACGGATAAATTATCCGACCCAACACATATTTAATACGGATAAAAAAAATAGTTAATCGGCGGATAATATGGTTATCCATATTATCCATGGCTTCTTGAATATGAACATTTTTGGAGAATTCCTAATGTAAATAATATGTCTCTTATCCATATTTGACCCGTTTTTAAAAAGTTCATTATCTAATCTATTTTTAAATGGATAATATGGCTGGATAACTGTTTTAATTTGATCATTTTGTCATCACTACTTATACCCATAAGTTCTAAAAAATGTCAAAAATATCCAAAATACCAAATAAATAATCTTACTAATCTTGTATATGCAGAACCTTCATCAATGTTATTCATAATCATTATTACAAACCATAGTCCTGAATATAGATACGTTTGGCACAAAATTATTATTTTTATAATAAATTACATAATATATGATCCTAAAATTATAACCTGATATTTTAATATCAACTGCTAATTAGGATCGACTCTATTGTTATCACAAGTAAGGCGTGTGCCTTAGGCCCCTAAATTTGGGGGGCCCAATTTTAGAATTAATAGGTATTTAAAAACAAATTGGTACTTCCAATACTAAAAGTAGATTCATATAAAGGGAAATAAGACTTTTTAGATATATAAATAAAGTAATCATTTGACTTACTTCAAAAAGGGTAGATGAAGTTTTCTCAACGTTTCAACTTAAATTGATTTGACAATTGAACTTTTTATTCTTTTATTATATAACAGGTAAAAGTTTTACTTATCTTAATTGTCCAAGGCAAATTTCTTTTTTCTGATCTCTTTATGTTTCAGATATCCCTATATTTTATTTGTCTTTTTCTTTGATATTCTTATTTACCTTTTTTCTAAGATTCAAGATTTTATTACTGGTCTTTTTTCTGCAAGATATCATTAGTTCAAGTGTTAAACAGTACTTTTAAAATTTTAGGTCTTACATTAAATTTTGGCTTTAGGTCATACATGTGCTTGAATCGTCCTTGCTGCTAATAACACAAATACTAGTTATCACAATTCGTCAAATTACAATAATATTACAAGATTTCATCTGTCCAAAAAAAATAATAGTAACTAGTTGGTGGATTAGTTGGACCATAATAGATAGTGGTTTCTTTTAGAAAACGCAAACACTTGGAGTTTTCTTTGAAATTGTTAAGAAAATCTGACAGTAATATTTTGAGCCAAAAACAAGTCTAGAGCTAGTTTCAACGCACCTTTCACCAAATAATCTGACACAAAACTAAAAATACTGACCGAATTCGGCTAGTATTCTAGAAAATAATTTTTAAAGTAACGACCGATATCGGTCGATATTATAATTATTTATTTTTAAATTTTTTTTTTACCTTTCCGACCCAAATCGGTCGGTATTATATGAAATTAGAAATCAAAAATTTCGACCGAGTTCGGTCGAAAATTTTAAAACCTAGAAAATATTTATTCCTGATACCGACTGAAACCGGTAGGTAACTTTAAATTTCTGGGAATTTAATTTAAATATTTTCGGCCGACCTCGGTCGGTATGTGATCGATTTTCTAGGTAAAAATTTAGCAGAATACAATTATGTTACAATTGCACCACCTGCCAACAACCCATAACAGCCTATAACGGCAGCATTTTATTGTTGTCATTCAACCAATAACAACTATCAAAACAATATTAACAATATTTATAGAGTTTCAAAAATTCCAACAACCAAATGTTTCACAAGTTAAAACTTCAAACATCATTCAACGAGTGTTTTGCACTACATCATCTCCATCTTACTACTAGAAGCTTCATTGTCAGCATGGTTCGAAGGATCATGGAGCAAATGATTAGCATGTGGGAAAGTCTCACGAGATCAGGAATTGAGAAAGCACCACTCGCAAGAAGATTGATCAGCTGACCTTGAAGGACATTAAATTGTTGGTCCCTCCTTTCTAGCTACCTTGAAGGCTATCAAATTCTTTCTCTCATTTCTTCTCTAGCCTTTGCCTCTTCAAGCACTGCTGACAACTTTGTGATCTTCTTCTCCATAGCCGAGACAGAGTCGACCTATCAAGTGCCTCGCCTTGGGCGAAAGTCTCTATACCTTGAAATCCAGCCATGTAGCGCCAAAATGATCTCTTTGGGAGGTCATATACTATCCTCCTTTTAGGACCATCGACAACATCCAACTATATTTTATGTGGTTCTTTGTGTGAAATGGAAGGTGGGTCGCCTTGCTTATTCAGTGGCAATTTTTGACTGTACTCCTCTACAATAGTTTTGTCGCAACCTTTTATTTAGAAGATAAAAAATTATTAATTATATAATATTATAAATATTATTTTTAAGTTATAATTGTTATGAAACTTACATACGTAGTCTCCGTCCGGTCCTCGACCCATCTAGTTGGATCTGTTCGGTGCCTTCTTCTTCCATATGTGAATCTCCATGAAGAACTCATCATGAGTCAACTTCCTCCTATATTTTTTCCTACAAATATAATAAAACATGTTAACTAAATTAAAATATATAAATATAATTCGATAAAAATAGATTTAAATACTTTAAGAAATTACCAATAGTCTCCTTGCAGTCCCATGCTCCTAGGACCCACACAGTGCAAGTAGACACCCTTCTCAGATGCTCGTACCTTCTTTCCCTGTTCACTCCTCTTCTCGAAATCCTCAGTGGCCCACTGCCTCAGCAGGTCCTCTCATAAATTTGGTAGAACGCATGAAGGCTTCTTGTTCTTCTTCCGAGCAGAACAGAAGGAATCAGATAGTCTCTAACAGCATTGTTATGCTTCCTCCCGGGAACACTTAGTCTGCAAATGAAGTGTGTAACTGATCCACATCCAATCTGCACTCAATTGTGAGTGGAAACGGTTGTTGGAAAATTAGTACCTAACAAAAGTCGGGATCTATTTCCACAGGGGTTACTAGGGGTGTTAGGAGTATACACTTGAGGAAAGTAAAAGGAATAGCTAAATTTCACTTCCACAACAAGTTTTGATTTCTAATTCTAATTTTATTCTAGAAATTATAAGTTAAAAAAAAAATTAGAAGCGAATCAGTTTTTTTGGTGTTTTTCCAAATAGTTTGAAGGCCTAGGGCTGTGAACATAACCTAGGTGTTTGCCTAATGGGATAAAGACGTTAATGCTTGTTTTGTTGATTGGGGTGTATTATAGCTCTAAACTCTACATTACCCACTCAATACCTCTCAATCAGAGAGTGATTTCACCCAATTTGGCTTTCTCAAGTCCAAATGGGTATCAACCAAAACAGTTGATAAGAGCTCAAGTCGAGTTATTACTATCTCTAGGTTGAACCCTTTAATTGGGTTAATCAATCTCTCAATTGACCTAATTCCTTGTTAGCCAAGTTATGCTAGACTAAGTTCATCTTTCTCAAGTAGAAACTATGTTAAATAGGCATAAATCAATGTTTGCAACCATTAAATCTAAAATTGAAGCATGAACTAAGCTAAATAATCAACACCCAATCATAAACAAGCACTAAATTAGATACCCATAAGGTTTACACACTAGGGTTTGGTAACAATCCTAGTAAAAGTTTAGCTACTCATAATGGGTTTTGAAGAAAATAAAGAAGAAAAGCTAATTAAACCCATAATGGAAGATTAAAATGATGAAATCTAATGTAAATACATAAAAATAATATAAAACTTCCTAAAGTAGTAAATAAAAATGGCTACAGCAACTTCAGATGTTCAAAACTTAACCTAATTTTGTGAAACTCGTCTATTTATATAGGGCCAAAAATCTCAAACAAAAATTCCCCTCGGGAGGTTTTGCGGCCACATAATTCCACATGCGGTCCACAGATTTCATCAGCTTGCAAGAAGTGGAGTTTTGCAACCGCACATTTCTGAACTGCGGCCGCGAGGCAATCTTCTGCGGTCGCACATTTTTGGACTGCGGCCGCACAATTTATGTGATGTCTGCAATTTATAAAGGCTCCTGGACTTGGTCTTTTCACATACTCTCTGATCTTTGACTCCTAGCCCAGTTCTATAGCCGCACAATTTATGTGCGATCTGCACATTGCTCCAAGGTCTGCTACATTTTTCTTCTTGTTTTTTGGCCGCAGATGAAATTTTTCAATCCGCAATTTCTTCTTCGGCCGCAGAATTACTTCTTCGGATCGCACATTTATGCTTCTGCATCCTTTACTGCCTTGAGCTTCGGAACACTCATGTTTTAGTCGTATTTCATCTCGGGAGACCAAACTTCTAGCATTCCTACAATTTTGCATAATATCATTAGTTCAGGGAACACAATTCAATATTTTAGGAGTAAAACAAAAGCTAAAAGGTGCTAATAAGCAGTCAAAATACCCACTTATCAACTCCCCCAAACTTAAGTCTTTACTTGTCCTTAAGCAAATAAATTAGTTCTCACCTCCAAAAGTTAAGGGTTATTTCAGCAAGTCAAAGGTGAGCCATCCACACAACATTCATGACCAACAATTACTCACACTAATCATGGTTTATCAACAAGGTGACAATTCAAACATTCGTGCACATATAGTTCTAATGTGACATTTGAGCTTCAAGAACTGAATTTACTCGTTAAAGATTCTTGCTCTATCATGTAGGTCATGGTGGACTCCAAACTCTTCCTCCTCTACTTTCCATTTGCCTAGCTCACTTAAGAAATTTAGCAGTCAATCCAAAGATTTATGAAAGGTTCACTCATCTCTCTCAAGAGAATGTCGCAAATACACTCGGCTTGAAATCAACTAGGACTTCTTCCGGGATGTAATGAAGGCTTTTGGATTAGGGTCCGATAAAGTATGGGTGACTGGTTACACCTTTCCTTAAGCTCTCCATCTTTCATTTCTCGGCTCACACTTAGCCAGTTCTTAGAGTCACTTTCTTTTCATTGGGGACTAGAGAGATTTAACATCACTCTTTCTTGATCATTTCATTCTTTTTATCCCTTTTTGAATTCTCCATGTTTGGGATCATTACCTCTTTTTGAATCCATTCACCCCTTCCACTTATTCACTTATTGCATTTTCCTTTTTGTTCTTTTCTTTTCTTACCTTCTCTTCTTATTGAGATATTTCTTTTCTCTTTTTGTTCCTTGATACCTTTCTCAAGTTCCTCATCTCTCCCCTAAACTTACATTTTGATCCATTTGTTTTAGAGTGTTAAGAAAACCTCGGATGCCAAGAGAGGATCACGTCAAAACGGGTAAAGGCTTGTAACATGGTTATCAAATGAGAAAGTATTGAGGCTCAAAGGGGTTGACTAGGGATAATGACATTGGTTGGAAATAGAAAACTCAAACGGGCCAAGGAGGGCCTCCAATCACTTTTCAAACCAACCGGATACTTGGACTAGAAACAATTCATATCACCCTTCACGCAACTGGATTGTTAAAGAGGAAAGAGTCGAGGGCCCACAACGATCACATTCAAGTTTAAAGATCAATATGGTCCAATTAAACCACTCGATGATTTCCAAAGTCAACACAAGAGTCACAAAAGTCACTAACTAGAGTTATTTCATTTTAAAACCTTGTCTCTAACCATAAGCACGTAGTTAAGTGTGTTGGTACAAATTGAAGCACGGATGACTATTCGAGCATGACTTAGTTATATCTTTTTATTCATTACTACTACTACTACTACTACTATTACCTAAACACAAAAACAGACTCATTCCCTTAAGAAGGTTGTCACGCCATCCATCGTTGGGACAAGTCACCCGGTTCACACAACAAATACCTTTGGAAAGAACCGTGGAATTGGGAAAATTAAAGGCTTATTATCTACTAAAACATAAAGAGAAGCTACTAAATCAAACAAAGAAGCTACTAATCTAACAAATAACTAATAAAGAAACAAAAATAAAGAAGCTAATAAGCAAAAACTACTAAAAAATAGAATAAATATACATAATGAGAGAAAGAGAGAGTATATACATAATAAGAAAAGAGAAAATAATATCAAGTTATTACAGGCCAAATGTCTTAGAATGTATCAAATATAATCAATAAACTCCACCCCCCGAATAAAGATAAGCATTGTCCCCAATGCTAAACAAAATAAGAGTAAAAGAGGGGAAAGAGTGAAAAAAACTCCCTATGGATCCTTGGACATCTCTGTGTCCACAGGTATGTCACCGCCCGCAGGATCATCAAACTGAATCTCATCATCCTCAACTCTGGGTGTGGCTGGGTTGGTGAACATCTGACGCACTGCCTCGGCAGTATCAACAGCAAGGTCTAGCTCCTCAGACTGGCCAACTGGTTCCACCGGTGTTGTAGGATCTGGGCCTGACTGGTGTGGGTCAATTAGCATGTCAAATGGAACAGCTCCGGTTATAGCAATCCTGGTCACCTGTCTCCGGAGCTTGTCCACTGACTTCTTGTTGGCCTGGGAATTTCTCATCTTCTTTACTTTTTTCCCAGTTCTTCGATCACTGACCCATGATGTATCAAGGTAGCCATAATACTGTTTTGATTCTTAAGGAGCTTCTTCAATGTCACTTCAACTGTCGGGGGAAACTGAGGTGCCTGAACAGAAGACTGTGTTGCAACAGTACTGGATAAGTCAGACAGCTTTAAAGTGGTTGTCTGCATCTAGTTGTTAAGGCTCACCAATGTATGGGAGACTCACAATGCAGAGAGTGGGGAAGTACACATGAGCTCCGGCTTCAAAGCCGAGGTGGGATCTGTGGCAAGAACTGTAGTAGGGGATGTGGGTGATGGTGGAGGCATACCTGCAGCACTGGAGGACGACTCGGTTGAAGTGGGTGGAACATCAATTACTTCAGCAGTTACCGTAACTAGCTCATCAGACTAGCCTGCATTGGTAGGAGGCTGAACTTTTTTCTTTAGATTGTTCACATCCATCAGTGAATACAAGGAAAAAATCTTCTTCAGCCTCACCTTTTTGTTATAATCTCTTGGCTCTACCTTTGCATTCGTGAGATATTCTATAATACTGTTGGGGCATGGGTAGGATGAGTCATCTTGCCGAGCAATCACTGAGATATTGGCCGACATCACGTCACCAACATGGATAGGGTACCTGGCCATTATAGAAGCAACCAGAACTGCCCGAGGAATTGGAAGGTAAGTCTCATTCTGACTCGGGTACAATCAGCTATAGATAAAGGTTTTCCACCCTTTCGCCTCGAAACTGAGAGTGCTCTGGTGGATAGGAACCCCAACGGCAATCCATGGAGGTGGTGGCCATGGTGCTGCTAGAATATCTGCTAACCAAGGACGGGTGCGTCTCCTAATGCATACATATCCAAATATTACTTTGGCTCAACATCTTCGAACCCCAAGTACGTGTTAAGTGTATGTTGATCAAATCTCACTTTTAAGTTCCGTACTTTGGTCACTTTTGTCCCCTTTTTGACGTGAGCTACATTTGCATAGAATCCCTGGAACAGGTATTCTTTAGCGTCCACGACACTTCGAGTGAACCACATCCACCCCTTGCGTTCCCTAAACTGTCTCAACACTGCTGGGTTGTACCTCTCCAAATATTTCAATAGAAATTGTCGCTCGAGAGTTAGCGACCTCACTGGCCACCATGTACGAAAGTTGGTGAAGGAATCCAAGCTAACAAATCGATCCTCCCAAATATCTTTCTTCTTCGACCTTTCAAGGCCGGCAACTATAGCATCTCCCCTTCTTTCATCATTGGGAATATCCTCAACTGTTCTAACCTGTCCCTCAGGACAGGTGTGGCTGATGGATCAGAATCCTGACTAGGACTCTTCGAGTCTTCGGAAGTGCTATGAGATGAGGACAGCTTTTCCATGATTTGGTACCTCCCTTGTGGAATTGACTGTACGGCCGAATGCTCCTGAGCAGAGGCTAAGTTTCCCTCTGATGCTTCCCTAGATGGGACATATGAGCTCGTGTCAGAAATATCTACATCTCTCCCCCTACCGGCTGTATCTTTCTTTGCAATTGTCTTTTGTTGGCGAAGGGGTAGGGCACTCTTGCCTCGACCCCGAGAAGGTTCACCCCTCCCTTTAGAAGTGTCACATTTGCCTCTAGATCGAACCATTATCTGTATCAAGCAAAGGCGATTATTAGTTGCAATTCAATGTTCAAAAATACACACGAGATATGCAAGTATACACCAGAAAACACAGTGAGGTTCACAATTATAGCCTTCTTGCAGGAGAAGGATTTGCGGTCTGCACAATTTTCTGGCGGCCGCATATGAGGCCTTGCAGACCACACAATTTTGTTTTGCGGGCGTAGAAGTGAAATGCGGTCCGCACAATTTCACTTGTGACCGCATCTTAGAAACCCAAAATAAGCCAACTCTCTGATGACAGAGAATAAAGGGTCATTCTGCGACCGCAATGGAAATTCTGCGACTCGCACATTTTACCTTACGGCCGCAGACCCTTTATTCACTAATGATGCCCTAGAATCAATTTCTGCGGACCGCACTATTTCAGGTGCAGCCGCAGAATTCAAAAACTTCGAACAGTTCAGTTAGATCATTCTAGGTTTTGCAATTTTGTGCACAATTTGACATGGTAACATCATAAATGCATGAAAATATGTTGACCCATTCCCCATAGAGCATGTATTGGTTAACCCACTATAGATTTACCCCTACATGAATGCACAATTGATATTGACAAATGGCCTAAAAATGAAATATCTAGAAATTAAAAGAAAAAGATTAACAAGAAGTTGAAGCATACCAGATAAATGAGTGTTATGAGTGCTTAACAACGATGATGTGTGTGTGGACAGTAGATTCACCAAGAAAATTCAAGAGAGTGCTATGTTTCTGCTCAGAGAGTGTTCATTGTACCCTTGCCCATATCCTTCCATTTATACTTATGGTCTATGAAATGGGGAAGAAGGTCCAGTATGACCTAACATTTTCATATGCAGTCTGCACTTTTTTACTTAGGGTTTCATTTTTGGTTCTCCATTTGCGGTCCGAAAATTTAGTGTGCGGCCGCAGATTTCTTGTTATGGCCCCAGATGTCCTCTTGCGATCGCACATCGACCATTTCTCTAACAGACTAAAATTCAGAGAGTTTGAATTTTCAACCCTTCATTTGTGCGATCCCCAAGATAATTATGCAGCTGTAGTGATTTTCTGCAACTACTATAAATATACGGTCCACACAATTCAACTACGGTCCGTAATTCTTGCAACACTTAGCCAGAGTTCGGTCCACAATTCCTGTAAGTCACACTCAACAATGTAGCACACTTAAAATCAAGTTAGCAAAAAAATAACACCTAATTACAAAAGAAAAAAGGAAAAGAATTATGGGTTGCCTCCGAAAAAGCGCCTAATTTAACGTTGCGGCACGACGCAGAACACCATCAGTTGAAATGAATGACCGCCACGACGTGTCTATCTCCAACCTTTCCCAAATAGTTCTTCACCCGGTGACCATTGACTCGGAATACCTCATTGTTTTTGTTCTTCAAGTCTAATGCCCCAAAAGGTGTCACACCCACAGATTCGAAAGGACTACTCCCTTCAGACTTTAGCTCCCGAGAAACATCCTCAACCTTGAGTTAAAAAACAATACAAGATTTCCCACCTTGAACTATTTATTCCAAATGTATTTGTCATGAAGATATTTCATATTTTCTTTGTACAAGGATGAAATTGCATAAGCATGGTACTGGAACTCATCCAATTCAAAAATGTGCAACCCTCAAGTTAGTGGCTACATCATAATCAAGATACCAACCGGTATGGCGACATTCTGATAGGTCCGATAAGCCCATAGTGCATCATCAAGCTTCTTGGACCAGTCCGTCCAATTAGCATTCAGCGTTTTGGCAAAATACGCTTTATCTTCCGGTTGGAGACTTCCACTTGACCGCTAGCTTGTGGATGATAGGGATTCGTGACTTTATGAGTAAAATTATACTTGCTAAGTAAAGTGTCAAAAGCGTTGTTGCAAAAATATGGTTCCCTATCGCTTATAATTGCCCGCGGAGTACAAAACCCTACGAAAAATATTCTTCTTCAAGAATGACACTACACTTCTCGCCTCATTATTGGGTAGAGAAACAACCTCAACCCATTTGGACACATAATCCACCGCGACCAAAATGTAGGTGTTTCCACAAGAACTCACAAAAGGACCCATGAAGTCAATACCCCACACATCAAAAATATCAATCTCCAAAATGGTAGTGCGAGGCATTTCATGTTTCTTTGAGATTCCACCGTTCCGTTGACATTCATCACATTTTTTCACTAGCTCACTAGCATCCTTGTAAAGAGTTGGCCAATAGAACTGCAACCTAACATTTTGGCCATCGTTCTTGCTCCACCATATGGCAAAGAATGACAAGCCCCAAGAATTTCACCTTGCTCTTCTTTCAGTACACGTCTTCTAGTCACCCCATCCGTACAAATACGGAAAAGGTATGGTTCATCCCAATAATAATCTTGACAATCTCGTTTGAGCTTCTTCCTTTGGTTTGTAGAGAACTCATCTGGGATGATTCCACACACAAGGAAATTTGCTAGATTCGCGAACTATGGCACCTCTTTCATTGAGATAGCCAAGAGTTGGTCATCAGGGAAGGAGTCATTGATTTCAAGGCCATTCTGCGGCCTCCCCTCCTCCTCCAAATGAGACAAGTTAGTCCGTCACTTGGTGTTCACTCCTTTTTCTATCTTGGATGTCAATAACAAACTCTTAAAAAAAATCACCCATCTCATCAACCGAGCTTTGGAGTCCTTCTTGCTCATAAAATAACAAACCGCTGCCTGATCCGTTTGGACAATGACCTTTGCACCCATCAAGTACGGGTGGAACTTCTGAATTGCAAACATAATGTCAAGGAGCTCTTTCTCCGTAACGGTGTCGTTGACTTGGGCACAATTCATGGTCTTACTAGCATAGTAGACCGGGTGAAAAATCTTATTGATGCATTGCCCCCAAATTGTTCCAACCACTATGTCACTTGCATCACACATGAGTTCAAAAGGGACACTCTAATTTTGAGCAGTGATGATGGGTCTAGTTGTCAACTTGAACCTCAAAAATTCAAAATCTCTCATGCAATCATCATTGAATTTGGACTTAGCATATTTCTCAAGTAGGTTGCTCAACGGATTCACCACCATAGAGAAATCTTTGATGAAGCACCGGTAGAAACCCGCGTGGCCTAAGAAACTCCGCACACCCTTTACCAAAGTTGGAGGTGGAAGTTTAGAAATCACCTCAATCTTTGCCTTGTCAACTTCAATTACATTCTTTGTGATTTTGTGTCCAAGTACAATTCCTTCCTCGACCTCGATCAAGAAATACCGACTGAATTCGGTCTGTATTCTAGAAAATAATTTTTAAAGTAGGACCGATGTTGGTCGATATTGTAATTATTTATTTTTTAAATTTTTTTAGCTATTTGACCCAATTGGTCGGTATTATATGACATTTAAAATAAAAAATTCCAACTGATTTCGGTCGAATGTTTCAAAACCTAGAAAATAGTTATTGCTGATACCGACCGAAATCGGTCGGTAATTTTAAATTTCTGGGAATTTAATTTAAACATTTTCGACCGACTTCGGTCGGTATGCGATCGATTTTTTGGGTAAGAATTTAGCAGAATGAAGTTATGTTGCAGCGGCACCACCTGCCAACAACAAACAACCTATAATGGCAGAATTAGATTGTTGTCATTCAACCAATAACAACTATCAAAACAATATTAACAATATTTTTAGAGTTTCAAAAATTCCAACAACTAAACATTTCACAAATTAAATCTTCAAACATCATTCAACGAGTGTTTTGCACTACATCATCTCCATCTTTACTACTAGAAGATTCATCATCGGCATGGTTCAAAGGATCATGACGAGAAGGATTAGCATATTGGGAAGATTTACGATTCTGGGGAATCGGGAAAGCCCCACTCGCAAGAAGATTGGCCAGCTGACCTTGAAGAACATGAAATTGTTCGTCCCTCTTTTCTAGATGACCTTGAAGGCTATCAAATTGTTTATCTCTTATTTCTTCTACAACCTTTGCCTCTTCAAGTACTGCTGACAGCTTTGTGATCTTCTTCTCCATAGTCGAGAGAGTCGACCTATCAAGTGCCTCACCCTGGGCGGAAGTCCCTATACCTTGAAATCCAGCCCTGTAGCGCCGAAATGATCTCTCTGGAAGGCCGTATGTTATCCCCCTTTTAGGACCACCGACAACATTCAACCATATCTTCTGCGTTTCTTCATCTGCAATGGAAGGTGGTTCTCCTTGTTCATTCGGTGGCAATCTTTAACTGTACTCCTCCACAATAGTCTTGTATCGACCTTTTATTTAGAAGATAAAAAATTATTAATTATATAATATTAGAAATATTATTTTTAAGTTATAGTTGTTATGAAACTTACATATAGAGTCTCTGTCTGGTCCTCGACCCATCTACTTGGATTTGTCGGTGCCTTCTTCTTCCATGTGTGAGTCTCCATGAAGAACTCATCATGAGTCAGCTTCCTCCCATATTTTTTTTCCTACAAATATAATAAAACATGTCAACTAAATTAATATATATAAATATAGCTCGAAAAAATAGACTTAAATACTTTAAGAAATTACCAATTGTCTCCTCCCAGTCCCATGCTCCTTGCACCCACACAGTGCAAGTAGTTACCCTTCTCAGATACTCAGGCCTTCTTTCCTTGTTCACTCCTCTTCTCAAAATCCCTAGTGGCCCACTGTCTGAGAAGATCCTCCCATAAATGCGGTAGAACCCATGAAGGCTTTTTATTCTTCTTCCGAGCAGAACTGAATGAATCAGATAATCTCTAACGGCATTTGGACTTAAAATTTGCAATAATGGCATTGTTATGCATGTCCTCCCAGGAACACTTAGTCTGCAGACGAAGTGTGTAACTGATCCACATCCAATCCACACTCAATTGTGAGTGGAAACGGTAGTTGGAAGAGTAGTACCCAACAAGAGTCATGTCGATTTCCATAGAGAGTTACTAGGGTTGTTAGGAGTATACACTTGACGAAAGCGAAAGGAATAGATAAATTTCACTTCCACAACAAGTTTTGATTTATAATTCTAGTTCTACTCTAGCAATTATTAGTTTACAAAAAGAAGAAACTAGAAGCGAATCAGTATTTTTTGGTGTTTTTCCAAATAGTTTAAAGGCCTAGGGATGTGACCATAACCTAAGTGTTTGACTTTATTTTTTTGAGTGGGGTTTATTATAGCTCTCAACTCTATGTTACCCACTCAATAGCTCTCGATCAGAGAGTTATTTTTTCCAATTTGTCCTTCTCAAGTCCAAATGGGTATCAACCAAAACAGTTTATAAGAGCTCAAGTCGGGTTATTACTATCTCTAAGTTGAACACTTTAATTGGGTTAATAAATCTCTTAATTGGACCAATTCCTTGTTAGCTAAGTTATCCTATACTAGGTCCATGTTTCTCAAGTACAGACTAAGTCAAATAGGCATGAATTTTGCAGCCATTAATTCTAAAATTGAAGCATGAACTAAGCTAAATAATTAACACCCAATCATAAACAAGTATTAAATTAGATACTCATAAGGTTTACACACTACAGTTGGTTCACAATCCTAGTAAGAGTCTAGCTACTCATTTGGGTTTTGAAGAAAATAAAGAAGAAAAGATAATTAAACCCATAATGAAAGATTAAAATAATAAAATCTAATGTAAATACACCAAAATAATGTAAAACTTCCTAAAGTAGTAAAGAAAAATGGATACAGCAACTTCAGATATTCAAAACTTAACCTAATTTTTTGAAACTCGTCTATTTATACAGGGCTAAAAATATCGAACAAAATTGCCCCTCAGGAGGTTCTGTGGCTACACAATTTCAGGTGCGGTCCGAGATTTCTTCAGCTGGCAAGAAGTAGAGTTCTGCGGCCGCACATTTCTGAACTGCGGCCACGAGGCAATTTTTTACGGCCGCCCATTTATGGACTGCGGCCGCGAGGAAATCTTCTGTGGCCGCACAATTCTTGTTTGGTCCGCAATTCACAAAATCTCCTGGACTTGGTCTTTTTGCATACTCTCTGATCTTTGACTCCTGGCCCGGTTCTATGGCCGCACATTGTTGAAAGGACTGCTACAATTTTCTTCTTGTTTTGCAGCCGCAGATTGAATTATATGGTCCGCAATTTCTTCTACGGTCGCAGAATTACTTATGCAGATCGCACATTTGAACTTCTATGCCCTTTATTGACTTTTGCTTCAGAACAATTCTTCTTTAGTCGGGTTTTATCTCGGGAGACCAAACTTCCAGCATTCCAACAATTTTGCATAATTTCATTAGTTCCGGGAATACAATTCAATACTTTCGGACTAAAATAAAAGCTAAAAGGTGCTAATAAGCAGTCAAAATCTCCACTTATTAGTAACATTAGATGAAAATATTGTTAATATAATGCTTAAATAGATAAGAATTGTATTGAAACCTTAAATTTGTTGAAAATTTGCTCCACGAGCTACGGTGTAAAATCGCTCCAAGTCGGATAGGGCGCATCAAACTACCGGCCAAGAGCTTCAGTGAATATCTTTGTAATCTGATGACTAGGTATGAACTTGCAACATAGCAATAACATTAAATAAATAAGACTAGCTAGTATAATTCAGCAAAAACAAAAAAGTAATAAATAAATCTAACCCACTGCCCTCAGGCTTGATGATCATCCGATGATAACAATCATACCGCACTGCATCTGGATTATCATCCTCCGGTGTATATGAAGTGTGCGTAGAAGGGGGCATCTAGCCCAGTGCTACTATCCCGAAGGTGAAACGTAGAAATTCTAGGAGACGAACTTCGTGGAGAGGGAGACGGGGTCGCTGATGAAGATGGATGTGATCTAGACCCTTGCTGCGATCCAGATCACTATTACGGTCTAGACCCCTGCTGAGATTCCGGTGGATGTAATCTAGATGTATGCGATCCAGCTAGTGGTAAAGCAAATAGAGCAAATGATAGGCGTATCACCATATGGTCCTGCGACTGCTGACTCGTTGTAGCCATGTAACTATATGCAGGATTATGTGGAGGAAGTGGGGTATAGCCTTTTGGTGGAAAATGGTAAGAATATTGCTGGGAGGGCGAATGGTAGGTAGTCTGATGAGTAGATGTATGAGGTGGAAAATATGTGTTCCTCGAAGATTGCTTCCGGCCATCAACAACGAAGAGAGCACTTAAAATAACTAACATGCTAGTCGTCTTCAAAATATCCTTCCTCGTCCAAAAATTCTTCCTCTTCACTTATTTCATTTTAATCAGGTGATTCTTCGTCCTCATTTTCTATGGTTGTTATTTCCTCCATATCAACTTCTTCTAATATGCGTTGAGGATGATCCAAGTCATTTTCTAACTGATTGTTCACCATTTGGTTAACACTTGAGGTATAGTTTTGGTAAGTGTTGGTCGAAATCCCAATGCACACGCAAGTGTACGTGGTCGACAAGTAATATAGGA
>ML367989.1:0-14639 GCA_005239505.1 Nicotiana paniculata
CTCAAGACTTTGAATATCAATTTGGTGATGTTTAACTAATTCTACAATCAATAATAATAAACTGGCAATTAACTAACAATTTAATGTAACAATGATAATAAAGGAGAGTCTACGGTTATGGTTTCCCCCGTTGGTGAATTCTTCCTTGGATATTTCTTATAATGTAATTGGCTATCTCTATCAATCATGAACGCTCTAACTATCATAAGTCTCTCTCAAGTAATTATGATAATTTACTGGATGTACTCTTTCAAGTTACACTAGCTAGATCGCAATACAGTTCACTTTAGATTGCACCCGAGGTATCGTTATCTCTAACCTAACCTCTAAACCCTNAACGGGTTCTACCAAAACCCTAGACTAACGAATTTAGCTACTCATGTTATTGAAAATCAAAACTAAAAGAAATTGCATAATGGAAATACAAAGTAATGAATACTAGATGTAGAAATCAATGTTTTGGCACTCCAATGATTTTCTTCTGTTGAATTTTTGAATGCCTTTCTCGAATCCCTTTAGTTGTGTTTTTTGGTTTCTATTTATATGTTTAGGGCGAACCCTAACCATGTGGGAGACTTCTATTTCAACCGGGAAACACTTAACTCGTCAAAACTCGGATTTGGCCGAAACTGAGAACCCCGGGCATTTGGGCTCTAACGCACCCTTAAGGCCAGGGCAGGCCTGGCGTTTGGGCCCTAACGCCCCCCCTAACGCCAGGGGATGCCTGGCCTTATGGGGTAAATGCCCCCCCCCCTAACGCCAGGTAGGGTCAGGCTTTAGGGGGCAAACGCCCGATTATCGCCTGGGTGTCTCCTTTTGCGTATTTTCGACGTATTTGCATCCCTTTAGCTCCGTTTCCATCTCCAATTCACCTACACATGAAATAAACTCCATTAAGCACATAACAAATGTATTTTTATCATTAAAGCACCTCAAATGTAAGGTATATTATATGTTAAACGATGCATTTTAGTCTCGCATCAATATGCAAGTTAAAAAATAATTTGAGAGAAAATTGGGTATCAACAGTGTTGTTGTGGAGATTTTGGTATTGAAATTGTATTGTATATATTGAATGTTGTTATTTAGGGATTTTGGTGTACTGGCAGGTGGTGTCGCTGCCAAAACAGGCATTTTATGCTAAAATTATTACTCAGAAAAGCGACCAAAGTTGGTCGCATACCTATAAAAATTTAAATATTGGCGACCAACTTTGGCCGCTAATGAACCCAGATTTTGATATAAGCGACCAAAGATGGTTGCTACTATATTAAAAAAAATATCCTGGAAGTTAGCGACCAACCTTGGTCGCTAATATACAAAAAAAATTAAAAACTTGAAAATAAACGACCAAAGTTGGTCGCTTATGAACCCAGATTTTTAAATATATATTTTTAAAATAATATATATTTTAATTTAGAGACCAACGTTGGTCGCTAATTTTTAAATTTTAATAATTAAAAAAATATCGTAATTTATATATACAGACCAACTTTAGTCGGTAAATTTATATTATTAAAATATTATACCGACCAAAGTTGGTCGCTATTTTGTTTACACTGAACATTTGGTCCTTTTACCTTAGCGACCAAAGTTGGTCTCTAATTAGCGACCAAAGTATAAAAGGACCACCAATATATCGATCAAGCGTGTTTGGACGCGTTTTGGTCGGTATATTGAGATAAAAGACGAACTTTGGTCACTTTTTGTGGTCGCTAATTAGAGAATTTCTAGTAGTGTAACAATATAAATAATAAACTTGAAGCATTACTAAGGAAAATAGGATATGAAGTAGAATTATTATATAAGAAAGTAAGGCAAAGAATAAAATACAATTATTTAACAATAACGAAAGGCAAGAAGAGAGAAAAAAGTAAGGTAACGACGCCACACCAAATCCGTCATTCCATAAAGTGAACCCTTTCGTCGCTACATAACGACGAATTTAACGTGATACAATACAATAAAATTTAAGTAACAATCAAAATAAATTTTGTATTTACGGTAATAATACGATGCAATACAATAGGTAACAACCATCCAAACAAGCTGCAAGGGTTGAGTTCGGAGATTATAAATTCCTGATAAGAAACGATTCCTTATAAATGAATAAAATTGCCCACCAAGACCACCAAGAAAATTGATCAAATTCAGAAAAACTTTATGTGCGGCACAACTCCTAACAAGAAAAAAATCCACCTGGTTAGCTGAGATATAGTCACTAGGCAGAAGTCCCATGGTGGGCTGGGTTTGCAAAAAGCTAAGTTGAAAAATAAAGCTTTACGTGCCAGTCTGGCTTGGAGGATCTATCATAAGACCTCCGGCTTATGAGCTAGAGTTCTGATCTCTAAGCACTGTAACTGGAATCATACCCCCAAGAAGTCTAAATCTCCTATCTGGTAATGTATCCTCAAGGGATGGGATATATGCAACAAGGCAAGTAGATGGGTTGTGCACAAAGACAACAAGGTGAGCTTCATGAATAATGCTTGGATCCCTAACCAGACAACCATTAGAGAAAGGATTGAAGACCCTCTAACCCCAAATGACATAGCTATCAAAGTAGACTCTGTTTACAATTCTGGGAACTGAGATTTCTCTTCCATTTCTATGGACATTAGGGTCGTGCATAATTTGGTAAATACCGAATAACCGTACCGAAACCAAAAATTTTGGTATTCCGATACCATACCGAAATATATATTATATTGCACAATATAAATTTTTTTAATTATAACATTATCATAAGAAATCTAAAATTTTACTTTCCTTTATTCTCTAAGTTCATCAATTAACTCTAAGCAAGTAACAAGATATTCCTCTAAGTTTTCTCTCTCTAGGTTGGTATATGTTGGTTTTGGAAAAAACTTTTTCCAACAAACATTTTCAGTTTTGTACTTTTGAGTACTTTAATTAAGAATATTACCTTCTATGACTCTATGCACTAGTTAGTATTCAAATAGAATAAACCGAAGTTACCGAACCGAATAAATCGAAACTGAAAGGACAAAAATTGAACCATACCGAATTTAATTAGGTACGATATTGGTATAGCATTTTACGAAACCAAATAGCGAAAATACCGAATCGAAATATCTAAATACCGTACAGTACCGACCAACGAACACCCCTAATGGACATCCCTGAGAAAATCTCCAACATAATCAAATCAACATTCATTCCTTCCAACTCTTCCAAGGAGGATAGGCTAATATGGAGGTTGACCTCATGTGGGACCTTCACCAACAAATCAACCTATACCTTCCTTAGCAGTAATAAAGAGTCTTTGCGGAAATGTGAGGAAGGCTGCTTCACTTATATATGGAAGCTAAAATCACCTAACAAAATCAAAAACTTCACCTGGCTCCTTGCACAAAATAGGCTGCCTACTGGGCCTTCTTGCACAGAATTAAGGTTAACTGTAACCCCCAATGTTTCTTTTGCTTAGCAACTCCTCAAACAAGTGACCACATCTTATTTGAATTCCATAATACAAAACACTTTTAGCAAGAAATATTATCCAAGGGATATACTGCAAGTCAGCAGCTAAATACCACCTTCTCTGCCCAGCTATGGCCATCAACATGGAACAAGCTAAAGAAACTTTCCTTCAACAACATCATTCCTAAGGAGAACATCATTCCTTTTTGTTTTTGGCACATTTGGCTAACTAAAAATCACAACCTCTTTAATAATAAAAAAGATAGCATCAGTACTAGTAATACCATCTCTAAAGCTACAAAGTACTATATGTTAGCAAAAAACGGTACTATCAAGCGGCCTTTCCATACCAGAATTATGATGACCCGATAGGTTATCTTATGTTTTAGAATCTAATGCTGCGCTATGAAGCCTTAAACACCTTATTTTATCCTTTTTCGATTTACGTGCGCAGTTCGGGCATCTTTCCGGAAAACTTTTATGTTATAAACTGAGAAAATAGGAAATTTTTGCCTTAAAATCCATTTGGGTTGTCTTCGGTCAATGTTTTGAGAAAACGGACCCAAATTCATATTTTGACGGTCCCGGTGGGTCCATATCGTGATTTGGTACTTGGGCATATGTTCGGAATTGAATTCGAAAGTCCCTAGCCCGAGTTATTGCACTTTGTAGAAATTTGAAAGTTAAAGGCTTATTGCATTTGAAATGTTTGACGTTTTAGATATCAGGTCTGTATTTTAGTTCTGGAACCTGATATAGGTATATTTATGACTTGTCTGTCAAATTTGGTGACAAGCGGAGTTGGTTTGATGTGATTCAGACGCCCGATTGTGAAAATAAAAGTTTCAGAATTTTCTTGAGAATTTCATTTGATTTGGTGTTCAATTCGTAGTTCTAGGTGTTATTTTGGCGATTTGATCGTGCGAGCAAGTTCGTATGATATTTTTATACTTGTGTTCATAGTTGGTTTAGAGCCCCGAGTGCTTGGGTGAGTTTCGGATAGGCTACGGAGTGAAATTGGACTTAGAAATATTGATGGTGTTTTCAGTTCTGGTGCAGGCCTCTGATCTCGCATTTGCGAGATCAGGCATCGCATTTGCAACCTCTGATGGATTCGCATTTGCGAGATACTAATCGCATTTGCACAGAGTAGCTTGGCCACCTTATACTCGCAGTTGCGAGGTTAAAGTTCGCATTTGCAAACTTGTCTATTCCGCTTTTACAAAGGTAGAGTAACATTTGCGACTCACCACTGTTTTGAGAATCTTCGCATTTGCGAAGGGAGGGCCGTATTTGCGAGGGTTGCAGGGTTCGCATTTGCAGTTGTTTTATCACATTTGCGATCAATGGGATTTTTTAAGGAGTTCGCAATTGCGACCTCTTTCTCACAATTGCGACGTTCATAATTGCGAACATGATATCGCAAGTGCGACATCTGCAGCTGGGTAAAACTCGACTTATACGGGATTTTTGCTCATTCTTCAAAATTTTCAAAACAAGAAACCCTAGAGACAATTTTTCAAAGAACCTTTCTTCCCAAAATCATTGGTAAGTGATTCTAAACTAGTTTCTTTCAATCTTTCACTATATTTCCTAAGATTTCAACCAAAAATCTTATGTTTTCATGGTGGAAATTGAGTGTTTTGGGTAGAAATATGGATTTCTGTAAATTGGGGATTTAGACCTCAAATTGAGATCGGATACCAAAACAAATTACATAACCGAGCTCGGGGATGAATGGGTAATCGGGCTTTGGTCCGAATTTCGCGATTGGACCAAGCGGGTTCGGGGGTTGACTTTTGTTGACTTTTTCAATAACGGCCTAAATTGATTCCTTTTCAATTGTGGGTAGTTCCTAAGGCTTAATTTGAATCGTTTGGTTGGTAATTTTCTAGATTCCATTGGTTCGGAGGCTTGTTTGAGAGGCAAAACTGTGATTGAGTTTTGAGTGGACCTTTTGGAGCGAGGTAAGTGTCGTGGTTAACCTTGACTTGAGGTAGTAGGACTTGTTTTTCTATTTTCTACATGTTTAGATGTTGGGTACAACGTATATGCTAGGTGACGAGTACTTATGCATTGTTGTCAGGTTTAAGCATGCAGGTGGGGCTTGTTCCTTGTAGTTTATTGCTTACTTTGATCTTGTTATCCATGCTTAGGCTAGTTACTTACTAAATTGATCGTTCTTATCATGTTTACGAGTTTTTGTGATAATTGAGTATTGATTCCAACGTTGAGATTAGTATTGTGGAACCATTGTTGAAGTACTTGTTATTGTTGATTATATCTCCCTGCTTTATACTTGTTCATTGTTATGTGGTAAGGGAGAGTGTTAAAGCACGAAGGATGATGCCGTGCCATATTGTGAGTGTTAATGCATGAAGGTTGATGTCATCCCTTTTTATGAGAGTTAATGCACGAAGGGTGATGTCGTGCCATATCTATTGATTCATATTGTGAGGTTGAGAGTAACATCACGAAGGGTGAGTCGTGCCATGTTATGAGAGTTAATGCACGAAGGGTGATGCCATGCCATATATAGTAATTCATATTGTGAGGTTCAGAGTAAAATTACGAAGGGTGATGTCGTGCAGTATTATTGTTCATTGTGAGGTTGAGAGTAAAAGCACGAAAAGTGATGTCGTGCAATTTTCTTTATTGTGTTTACTTGTTTTCACTGGTTAAAGGCATATTGACTGTTCTGGTTATCATTTTCGATGTATCTCTTATATCTTGTACCCCCTTAGCATGTCCCCCTCACAATAGTACATGTTTAGTTGTTACTTGTTGATATTTTGTACATACACTATTATCTGCATAGGTTTATTATGTGGATGTCTTGTCATAGCCTCGTCACTACTTCGTCAAGGTTAGGCTCGACACTTACGAGTACATGGGATCGGTTGTACTCATACTACACTATGTGCTTCTTATGCAGATTTTGGTACCGGCCTTAGCTGATCGTGGGGTTAGCAGCTGGACTTGCTTGTCAGAGACCTAAGGTAGATCTGCTGGCTTTCGCAGACCTTGGAGCCTCTTCCTAGTTTCTTTATTTTAATGTTTCCTTTCTTTTAGAACAATTATATTTTCTTTCAGACTCTGTTTGTAGTAAATCATAGAAGCCCGTGAGTTGTGACTCCAGATCCTAAATGTATCGGATATTATGGGTTTTATGTTATTTCACAAATCAGTTTTAGCTTCTGTTTAGCTTAATTGTTCTTGTTATTGAAATTGACTTAAGTCGGCTTAAGAATCCTCTAACGTTGGCTTGCCTAGCAAGTGAAATATTAGGCGTCATCACGGTACCAAAGGTGGGGGTCGTGACAAATTGGTATCAGAGCACCAGGTTACCTGGGTCTCACCAATTCATGAACAGGCTTAGTAGAGTCTGGAGGATCGGTACGGAGACGTTTGTACTTATCTTCCATAGGCTATGATGTTTAAGAAAAAAATTTACTTCTATTCTTCTCTGTCGTGAGATTTTGTTCTGTCATTGCTAATTGAACTATTCTACTCTTATTCTCTCATAGATGGCGAGAAAACGTATCGCATCTTCAGCTGAGCAGCAGCCAGAGCCCCTAGTGGCAGCTCTTACGAGGGGCAGGGCTCAGCCCATAGCTTGAGTAGCAGCACCAGTAGTGGATTCTCACGTAGAGTTTGACGAGGAGGCTCCAGCCTAGAATGTTCCTGTTGGACCAGCTCAGGTTCCGGAGGGGTTCATTGCCACCCCAGTGCTTCAGGACGCTTCAGTCCGTTTGGTGGGCCTTATGGAGAGTGTGGCCCAGACTGGCACATTTCCCATGGCACCAGCCGTCTCTCAGGCTGGAGGATGAGCACAGAGTCCTGCTACTCACACTCCGGAGAAGATGGCCCCCGGTACCAGTCTCCAGCAGCTCAGCCAGTCAGAATAGTTCAGCCGGTTGTTGTGGCACATGCCGGTGATGGGTCAGCTATGTCTTTTGAGGGTTTTTTGAGATTGGACAAGTTCACCAAGCTCTTTCCAGTTCACTTCATTGGCCCACCTTATGAGGAACCATATGATTATCTTGACCGGTGCCATGAGGTTCTACGGGACTTGGGGATAGTTGAGACCAATGTGGTCGATTTTGCTATGTTTCAGATGACAGGTTTCGCCAAGAGATGGTGGAAGGATTTTGTATTGACCAAACCAGTTGGGTCACCTGCTATTACTTGGGACTAGTTCTCTTAGATATTTCTTGAGAAGTTCCTTCCTGGCACATTGAGAGAGGAGTATCGTCGATTGTTCGAGCGTCTCCAGCATGGCAGTATGTCCGTCACTCAGTATGAGACCCATTTTCTGGATTTGTCTCGTCATGCTATTCTTCTGCTTCATACCGAAAGAGAGAGAGATAGATAGAGAAAGAGTGGGGAGGTTTATTGAGGGACATGATCAGCCTATAAGTTGCAGATGGCTAAGAAAACTGGGAGTGAGATTTCTTTTCAGGCGGCTGTGAATGTCGCTAGGCGAGTCTAGATGGTTCTTGCACAAGGAGGTTAGGGGTCTGACAATAGGCCTCGTCATTCAGGTGGGTTTAGCGATGCCTCGTCTGGAGGAAGGGGTACTTTTGGTAGATTCCATTCTCCCAGGCCATTTTATTCAACACTTCAAGCATCCCACGGTGCTTCAGGGGGAAGTGGCCCTCATATGCCTTATTCTGACCAGCTAGCCTACAATGCACCACCAGCTCCTATTAGTTCACCTCCGCTCTAGAGTTTTCAGGGTGGTTACTTAGGTCGGCAGGGTCAGTTTCAAGGTCAACAATCACAGCAGCCAAGGTCCTATTATACTTGTGGTGACCCGAGGCACATTGCTAAATTTTTCCCTCGTGCATCGAGCAGTTCACAACATCAGGGTTGTCGTGCCATGGTCCCGACACCGGGTGCTTCACCGCCCACTCAGCCAGCTAAAGGTGGTGGTCAGGCCATTAGAGGTGGAGGTCAGGCCGCTAGAGGGGGATGCCATCCAGCCAGGGGTCGTCCTAGAGATATAGTTTAGAGTGGTAGGGCCCAGACCCGATGCTATGCTTCTCCATCCAGTCCTGAGGCTGATTCATATGACGCCGTTATCACATGTACCATTTCAGTTTGCAGTAGAGATGCTTCAGTTCTACTTGATCCGGATTCTATTTACTCCTATGTGTTATCCTATTTTGCTTCATATTTGGTTGTGCATCGTGATTCTTTGAGTGCTCCTGTGTATGTGTCCACACCGGTGGGGGATGCTATTATTGTAGACCCCATTTATCGTTTGTGTGTGGTTACCATCGGGAGTGTTGAGACTAGTGTAGATCTTCTACTTCTCGATATGGTTGATTTTGATGTTATCTTGGATATATATTAGTTGTCACCTTATCACGCTATATTGGATTTTCACGCCAAGATAGTGACCTTAGCCTTTCCGAGGTTGCCTCGATTAGAGTGGATTGTGGAGAGGGACTCCTGTCCATTCTACCAGTAGAGTTATCTCTTATATGAAGGCTCGACATATGGTCGAGAAAGGGTGTCTAGCTTATTTGGCTTATGTCCGTGATTCTAGTGCGGAGGTTCCTTCCATGGATTCAGTACCAGTTGTCTGTGAGTTTCCAGAGGTGTTTCTTGCAGACCTTTCGAGGATGCCACCCGACAGGGACATTGACTTCTGTATTGATTTGGGTTCGGGCACTCAGCCCATCTCTATTCCTCATTACCGCATGGCCCCACAAGAATTGAAAGAAGTGAAGGAACATTTGCAAGATTTTCTTGATAAGGTCTTTATTAGACCTAGTGTCTCACCCTGGGGTACGCCTGTGTTGTTTGTGAAGAAGAAGGATTGATTGATGAGGATATGCATAGATTATTGGCAGTTGAACAAAGTCACCATCAAGAACAAATATCCATTGTCGAGGATTAATGACTTATTTGATCAGCTTCAGGGTGTCAAGGTGCTTTCAAAGATTGATTTGAGGTCTGGCTACCATCAGCTGAGGATTAGGGCATCCGATGTCCCTAAGACAACTTTTCGAACTCGGTACGGGCATTATGAGTTTCTAGTGATGTCTTTTGGGTTGACAAATGTCCCAGCAACATTTATGGATTTGATGAACCGAGTGCTCAAGCCTTATTTGGACTCCTTTTTGATTGTGTTTATTGATGATATCTTGATCTACTCCCGCAGTCGAGAGGAGCACGAGCAACATCTTCGGATTGTACTATAGACTTTGAGAGACATCCAGTTATATGCTAAGTTTTCAAAGTGCGAGTTTTGGTTGGATTTAGTTGCTTTCTTGGGGCACATTGTATCAATAGAAGGTATTCAAGTAGACCGTAAGAAGATTGAGGCAGTTCAGAACTGGCCTAGACCCACTTCAGCCACAGAGATCAGGAGTTTCTTGGGTTTGGCGGGTTATTACCGACGATTTGTGGAGGGGTTTTCATCTATAGCAGCCTTGTTGACTAGGTTGACCCAGAAGGGTGCCCCATTCAGATGGTCAGACGAGTGTGAGGAGAGCTTTCAGATGCTCAAGACTGCTTTCACTACGGCCGGTGTTGGTGTTTCCCACAAGTTCAGGATCATATACGGTATATTGTGATGCATCCCGTGTTGGGCTCGGTATGATATTGATGCAAGATGGCAGGGTGATTGCATATGCGTCGCGGCAATTAAAGGTTCATGAGACGTATTACCCTGTCCATGACTTAGAGTTGGCAGCCATTGTTCACGCGCTGAAGATCTGGAGGCACTATCTTTACAGCGTGTCGTGTGAAGTTTTCACGGATCATCGGAGCCTTCAGTATTTGTTCAAGAAAAAGGACCTCAATTTGAGGCAGAGGAGGTGGTTGGAGCTATTGAAATACTATGATATCACCATCTTGTATTATCCCGGGAATGACAATGTGGTGGTCGACGCCTTGAGTAGAAAGGTAGCGAGTATGGGTAGCCTTGCGTACATTCCAGTCGGTGAGAGACCGCTTACATCAGATGTTCAGACTTTGGCTAATCAGTTTGTGAGGATGGATATTTCGGAGACCTGTCTTGTCTTAGCTTGTACAGTTACTCGGTCTTCCTTGTTTGAGCGCATCAGGGAGCGACAGTATGACGACCCTCATTTGTTGGTCCTTAGTGACACAGTATGGCACATTGGTGCCAAGCAGGTCAGTATCGGAGATGATGGAGTTTTGAGGATTCAGGGTCATGTTTGTGTGCCCCTAATGTAGGACGAATTACCTCCCATCCATTCTAGCTACTCTACACTGGCCTTAAAAGCGCTAATTTTTCTTTATTTTTTGAGCTCTCACCTTGAGACGATCTTATTCAATGAATTGGTCGCCACCCCACCTGCTTTAGTCTCAAATAGGGCGCAGACAAGCTACCTTGATCCGTCTTTGGCTTCGATTCATTACGCTCAGAAGCTCTAACAAGCCCTAAAGTCTCTTGCCGCCTAAAACTCTACTAAAAGAGCAGAGTATGAAGAGTTGTCACAAAAGAGAAGGAATGGGTGAGGAACTGACACATGTAAATCCTTTAACAAGTAGGAGAGCCATCAAATTACAGAAGCAGTGATAACTATTGATTCAGCTTCTGCACTAGCACGGGCTACTGTTGGTTTCTTTTTAGAGCCCCAAGAAATTAGATTGTCACCAAAGCAAATGCAGAACCCAGTGGTTGAGCGACGAATTGTTGGACAACCAGCCCCAGATAAGAGTAAAAAAAAGTGTAAATGTGGATGGACTTCGTGAGTTGATTCTTAAGGAGGCCCATAGTTCTCGGTACTCTATTCATCTGGGCGCCGCCAAGATGTATCAGGACTTGCGACAACATTATTGGTGGAGGAGAATGAAGAAGGACATAGTTACATATGTAGCTCGATGTCTAAATTGTCATCAGCTAAAGTGTGAGCATCAGAGACCTGGTGGTTTGCTTTACAAGTTAGAGATTCCTGAGTGGAAGTGGGAGCATATCACTATGGATTTCGTATTTGGACTCCCACGGACTCAGAGGAAGTTCGATGCAGTTTGGGTCATTAGGGACAGGCTGACTAAGCCAGCATATTTCATTCTTGTAGCAGTTACCTATTCTTCAGAGCGGTTGACAGAGATTTATATCTGCGAGATTATCTGTCTTCACGGTGTGCCCGTGTCTATCATTTCTGATCGAGCTACGCAGTTCACCTTACACTTTTAAAGAACAATACAACATGAGTTGGGCACGTGAGTTGAGTTGAGCACAACATTTCATCTTCAGATGGACGGACGATCCGAGTGCACTATTTAGATATTGGAGGATATACTCTACACATGTGTTATAGACTTTAGAGGATCGTGGGATAAGTTCTTTCCACTTGTGGAGTTTGCTTACAACAACAGCTACCAGTCGAGCATTCAGATAGCTCTCTATGAGGCATTATACGGTAGGTGGTGCCGATCGCCAGTTGGATGGTTCGAGCTGGAGAGGATCGGTTGTTGGGTACAGAATTAGTATAGGATGCCTTGGATAAGGTCAAGATTATTCAGGATCGACTTCACGCCGCTCAATCTAGACAGAAGATTTATGCCAAACGTAGAGTTTGTGATGTTGCATTCATGGTCGGAGAGTAAGTGTTGCTCCGGGTATCACCCATGAAGGGTGTGATGAGGTTCAAAAAGAAGGTCAAGTTGGGCCCTAGGTATATCGGGCCTTTTGAGATTCTTGAGAGAGTGGGAGAGGTGGCTTACAAGCTTACGTTTCCATCAGGTTTATCAGCAGTTCATCCGGTGTTCCATGTGTCCATGCTCCGGAAGTATCTACTTGGGAGTCCGAGTCGGACATGCAGAGTAGATATCCCCACCTTTTCACCAGTTCAGGTACTTTTCTATGTCCGTTTGAGGATAAACGATTGTTTTAGAGGTGGACAATGTAATGACTCGATAGGTCATCTTATAATTTAGAACCTAATTTTGTGCTATGAAGCCTTAAACACCTCATTTTAGACTTCATCGATTTGCGTGCACAGTTCGGGCGTCTTTCCAGAAAGCTTTTATGTTAAAAACTGAGAAAATAGGAAATTTTGCCTTAAAATCCATTTGAGTTGACTTCGGTCAACATTTTGAGAAAATGGACCCGGTTTCATATTTTGACGCTCTCGGTGATTCCGTATTGTGATTTGGGACTAAGCATATGACCAGAATCAAATTCGGAAGTCCCTAGCCCGAGTTATCACGCTTTGTAGAAATTTAAAAGTTAAATGCTTATTGAATTTAAAATGTTTGACTTTTTGGATATCAGGTCCGTAAATTGGTTCCGGAACCCGGTATAGGTCCAATACAATATTTATGACTTGTCTGTTAAATTCGGTGAGAAACGAAGTTGGTTTGACGTGATTCAGACGTTCGATTTTGAAAATAGAGGTTTCAAAGTTTTTTTGAAAATTTCATTTGATTTGGTGTTCAATTGTAGTTCTAGGTGTTATTTTGGCAATTTGGCCGTGCGAGCAAGTTCGTATGATGTTTTTATACTTGTGTGCATAGTTGGTTTAGAGCCCCAAGGGCTCGGGTGAGTTTCGGATAGGCTACGGAGTGAAATTGGACTTAGAAATGTTGCTGGTGTTTTCAGTTCTGGTGCAGGCATCTGATTTCGTATTTGCGAGATCAGGCATTGCATTTGCGACCTCTGATGGGTTCGCATTTGCGAGGTACTAATCGCATTTGCGAAGAGTAGTTGGGCCATCTTATACTCGCATTTGCGAAGAGTAGTTGGGCCATCTTATACTCGCATTTGCGAGGCTAAAGTTCGCATTTGCGAGTCAACATTGTTTTGAGAATTTTCTCATTTGCGAAGGGAGTGCAGCATTTGTGAGGGTTGCAGGGTTCGCATTTTTGGATGTTTTATCGCATTTGTGATCACTGGGATTTCTGAAGGAGTTCGCAATGACGACCTCTTTCTCGCAATTGCGATGTTCGCAATTGTGATGTTCGCAATTGCGACATCTGCAGCTGGGTAATACTCGGCTTAGATGGAATTTTTTATCATTCTTCACAATTTTCAAAACAAGAAACCCTAAGGCGATTTTTCAAAGAACCTTTCTTCCCCAAATCATTGGTAAGTGATTCTAAACTAGTTTCTTTCAATCTTTCTCTACTTTTCCTAAGATTTCAACCAAAAATCTTATGTTTTCATGGTGGAAATAGGGGGGTTTTGAGATTTCTATAAATTACGGATTTAGACCTCAAATTGAGGTCGGATTCCAAACAAATTACATAACAGGGCTCGGGGTGAATGGGTAATTGGGTTTTGGTCCGAACTTTGGGATTCGACCAAGCGGGCCTGGGGGTTGGCTTTTGTTGACTTTTTCAATAATGACCTAAATTGAATCCTTTTCAATCGTGGGTAGTTGTTGACCCAAGTCACTGCATGGTTTTGAAGATTGACAAATGCCTACCCAGTTGAACCAGGTCCATCAGGGTAAACATCTCGAACGAACCAATTGGCACAAGAACCGTATATGCACAGGAGATAAACGTGGTCTGTGAATTATTCATGAACTAAAAGGTTGTCTCCTAATGCAAAAAGGTTGCAAATTGATAAGGGGTTAGAATTCGAGTTCAGGAAGGACAGAAATAAAGGAAGGAAGTTGAGATAAACACAAACTCTTCCACCAAGGAAGAGTTGCATTAGAACTAAACAAGAACATCTTAACTTCTGGCGCTATACAATGTTGAAGTATTCCTACTGAAGATTTATTCGCACACAGACATAATTGAAGCAAGAACTGAAGGCAAAATTACCACAGAAATTTTGCAAGCAGAATCATTGTGCGATACAAAGGCTACTGACCAGCTAGAAGAACCAGTTCCATCAGTTTGTCTTTTGTGTCTAGTTGGTTGTAGTAGGTGATTTAATATTGTATCTTTCAGATTTATTAGAAGCAATTATAATAGGTACACATTGTTCAAGTTAGAGTTAACTTGAAGCTTGTCGCAATTAGCTAGGGGCTAGTTTGCTACAAAGGGATTAGAGTTAGTCCTAGGTTTACAAAAGAGTTTATTTTGTAAATGTTGTTTGGCTCAGAGTTTTAGTGAAGAGTTTGGGAAAATCCTACTGAGGAGTAGGTCGTGGTTTTTCACCCTTTGAGCCAAGTGTTTTCCACGTAAAAATCATTGTATTTTTACTTTACTGCATTTATTATTCCGCACTAGTAGAAGTTGGAACATCAAGAAGAACCAGG